>BPLR01001189.1:0-42183 GCA_021605095.1 Caerostris extrusa
CGTATCGTCTTTGTGAGTTTTATAACTCCACGTAAAATTAAATAAAATATTTAAAAAAATTAAATTTTTATTACCTACGACCAATTAGTGTTCCTTTTCACTCCAGACACCTATAATCGTATAAAACAAATCAGCATTCCACAGTATTAAAATTGTATATGCAAAAGTATAAACTTCGGCCATCTGGAAAATTAACTTTTACCCCGATGAACAACTTAGTGTGTGATAACATTTGAAATTTATCCCCAAACTGGTACCTTTTAATTAAATGCTTCAAGAGCTTTCAGCGTCTTCCTTTTAACTTTTCAATAAAAGGTGCAGCAATAACTTTGAAGAAAACACTACGCCGAAAACATTATCCTTAACATATGAGGATCAAAAAAACATATGAGGATGTACAAAATTTTTAAGTACATCCCACTGTACACCCTGGTAAAAGAGCTCTCCAAAACATTTAAAAAGAGCGGCCATGTTTGATTGATGAAGAACCGTTTAAAAAAAAAGTACTGGCTCTTTAATTTAATTGGCTTTTCTGGAACAGTGAACTTTAGGTGCATTTTAAACCAAGTCAACATGCTCGATTTTTTTGTCGTGTGTGTGTCTGTAGAAGCACTTTTAATAATTCAGAATTATACTCGTGTTTGCATTTTAAGGGAGCAACTAAAAATTAAAAGCATTATATTCCAATTTTCAAAGTGGCATGAATAGATTATGCTGTACTTAATGAAAAATAGTTTATTGACTTACTTTTATTTTATTTGTTTACTATTTTTTCTTTTCAATGCACAAAATGAATTTTTTTTTTTTTTTTTTTTTTGTAATTTCTGTAAAATTCCGAACTATACTATATTTACTTACTTTTTGTAATTACTTTAAAATTTAGAACTATATTCCCGTTTGCATTTTGAGGGTACCACCGAAAAATTAAAAGTATTACAATTCAAATCTTCAAAGTGGCATGAGTCGATTACTTTTTGTTTATTTACTTATTTTTTTGAATACAACACACGAAGATAGAAAATATTTCTAATTACTGTAAAATTCAGAACTATACTTCTGCTTTTATTTTGAGAAGGGAAACAAAAAATTAAAAGTTTTACTATTCCAACTTTCAAAGTGGCATGATTCGATTACTTTTAATTAATTTAATTGTCGTTATCGCACTTCCAAGATTGTTAGTTTTGCACTGTTTCCAAGATTGTTAGTTATTGCACTGTTTCCAAGATTGTTAGTTGTGCACTGTTTCCAAGATTGTTAGTTATTATTATTCTTTAAAGATTGCAATATTTTATTGCACTGTTTCAAGATTGCCAAAGTTGTCGCACTAATTTCACAAATTGTTAGTTGTAACACTAGTTTCTGAAGATTGTTAGTTATTGCACTGTTTAAAAGATTGTTAGTTGTCTTACACTGTTAGCAAGATTGTTAGTTTTATGCTCAAATTAACTCTGAATTTATTAATATTAATTATTATCCACTGTTAAAAGATTGTTATACTTTTCCAAGATTGTTATAAATCGCACTGTTTCCAATTTATTAATTAATAGCACTAAATAAAATATACTGACAATTGTTGGAAACATAATTTCCAAGATTGTTATTTTACTGTTTAAAAGATTGTTTAATTATTCATTGTTTCCAAGATTGATACTCAATCAAACAATTGTTTCCAAGATTGTTGATGTGCTAATTGCACTGTACGAAAGATTCTTATTTTGTAGCACTGTTTCCAAGATTGTTAGTTAGGTAAAGCACTAAAGTTTCAAGGTTTGTTTGTTGCTCTGCACTGTTTCCAAGATTGTTAGTTATTGCACTGATCAAGTTGTTAGTTTCGCACTGTTTCCAACATTGTTAGTTTCGAATTCATTTCAAGATTGTTAGATCGCACTTTTATCAACGGAGTGGAGGTTGTCGCTGGGCTTCCTTTCCAAGATAACATATGATCGCACTGTTTCGAAGATTTTTTTACAAATCCACTGTTTCAAGATTGCAAGTTCTCTCTATGATTTCCAAGATTGGGTTGTCCGCACTGTTTACAAGATTACCTCTTAAAAAAAATATCTCCTGTTTCGGAATCTCTCTGATTAGTTTTCACTGTAGACCAAAGATTGTGGATTTGGTTTATTATTCTAATTTAAATATTCACTTTAGACTAATTAGACCGGGACCTAGTTTCACGGGTATTCAGCAAACCACTAACCAACATCCACGCCAGTTTAATTTCACCCGAAGCATATGGTACTAATAACCTAGATATTTCAATTCAATAGGCTACATTTAAGACAGGTAATTATAGATTTAACTATTCCATTTCTAGCCAAAAGATATTTTATGAAAAAGTATAATCATTACATGTAATATTTATAATTATAATAACATATATAATACAGTCTATACATTATCCATTAATAAGCATAGATATAATTTATTTAGTATTATAAATAGCTTCAGCCCAATAATTAGGCCAGAAATAAATACTGGCAATTTTGAAACATAATGCTTTCTTTTTATGGGACAGGGTTGTCAATCATAAGCCCTAATTATTCATTGAACCAAAAGTTTAAAGTGGATACTCAATCTCTACTAACAATTAACTGAAACCGCAGGGACTTGAACCTGAAACCCAAAATAAAGTACAAAATTTGTAGTCGACCTCGTATTTAATAGAATCAGTATATATCATATAACTATAGATTACACTGGTGTCCAAAAGTTAAGCATAAAGATAATTATTGAATAAAGATGGAACTGTGAAATCAGAATGGCGGAAAACGTGATATGCGAGTGTAAAATGGTTTAAAATAAGAAAGCAAATCAAAGAACGATAATAATTAATTTTATTATCCAAAGTAGCAGTTTGAAAGAAAACTGAGCATAAGGGTTCACACTTTAAAGAAAAAAATGAAAGAAAACATTAAATAAAAATACTAATGCTTTTATGAACGGCGTGTGGAAGTTGCGCTGTACAGCCTACGCTGCAAAATTTAGCATATGATTATGAAAAATAGAATTTTTCATACAAACCTTCAAGCTTCTTGGAGTCGCTCTCTAATATGATTGTAACGGAGCGTTGGGTTGGGCTGACAACCCTCCCGAGCATAAAAAATACATGCTCGATGTTTAATATCTCTGACGTAGGGCTCTTCGTAGGACCGACATGCGCTGGATGTTTTCAGTTTCAAGGAAGTCGCTCAATGGGCACCGAAGGTGACATGCTCACTTATCATCCTAATTAGACCTGGACCGACAGCATTCCAAACCACAACAAACATCCAAGGCTCAAGAACCGTGTCAGTATCTTTGACCAGTCATGTCGCTGATTGCCCGTCTTGTCTGAGAAAGGAAATGGAGGTATAAATGCGGCCGTTATATATAGAATAGTATAATACCATTACATATAATTGATAAAATGATGTCTTTCCTTTATATTTCATAATAAAATGTATAGTCTAAAGGTAATATATTCCGTATTCTTCTTTTATTGGCGCAACATCCCAATGATGCGCCAAGTCCCACTCTCCCACACTGGCAAATTTTGAAACTCCAGTTCAAAGACCGGGTTTATGCACAGACGTGAGGGGAATGCAAACTGTTGATTCTTCTCTACTAGGCCAGAAGTCTATTTGAAACCGCCTGGTTTGTCTCGAAATTGATTCCTGTTGCAACTGTGAGCGCCGAACACAGTGACCTCAACTGCCCCTATATTTAGTATTAAAACAGTTATATTTTGGCTAGGGCAAACAAATATATATTTATATTATACTGGTTGTCGCGAAACATATTTATATTAAACTTATATTTTATATTAATTTTCTTTAAAATAAGATTAAATTAATTGTAGTAAAAAATATCAAACCCTAAAAAAGCCCTAAACCCTAATATAAAAATATCAAACGGTTTTTTTTTCTAATGCACCTGGCAAACATTTAGACATCTGTCTTGGATGCCTTAAGGCAAGCGTTGCACAGACATTACTCACTTTGCATTACCCAGGGGGCGTGTGTATTTGAAGATATGCTACGGACGCGCAGTAGCAATATCCCCGCAATGCTCTACGATCATATTTGACAAGGAATTATGGTTTAAAGTGGAGTCCGAACCACTACAAAAATCCATGGCACCGCCGGGACTCGAACCCGAAACCTGTGGTACCGAGCACCAGAGCGCTAGCCACTCGGCCATTCAGGCTCCTTTTTTTGAAGTTACAGATGTTATTCTCTATTTCAGTACAATAAATAAATCCAACTGTCTCAAACTAATAAATGCTGACAACATTCTAATCACATATAAATCTAAACTTTAAATGTGCATTTACAGCTTTGAAATTGCGGATTAAAAAAAAAATAATGCCTGATAACAAGATAATAATGTCATTTTTGTCCAACCAATCTCCATTCAGCAAAGGATTATACTCTTAAACCTCATTAAAAAGGTCGTTAACAGAGCTCTAATTAACCACGTTTTGCGCTAACTCAGAGCGGAATAATTCTAAGTTCTAGACAGTAAAAAATAATAATGAAAAATATGTAATTTAACTGTGACCACAAGATAATTACAATGCTCGTCGAAAATTTCGTTACAAATATAAAAATTTGGAATCTAATCATATAAGTGTTCATTTTCCAGTAATGCTAAAATGAAGATTAAAAAAAATGTATAATTGAGTAGTTTATCAGACTAACAAGATAAGTTTTTCTAATTACAAATTGCATTAATTTAATAGAGACAAAATTAAATAAAACTAATGAGTTTCTTTACTGTTTTGTATTAACTTGTAATTAAGTTTTAAACCAGAAATAATACTAGTGAATATAATTTTTGCAGGCAATAATTTAATTTTAATTATTTTTAATATAGTATCTAATACACATTAAATATAATTTTTTAAATTGTATTCTAGATAAAAACATTCCCCTCAATATTTGCGATTTTTATTATGTACTTTGCAATTTAAATGAATATATATATATATATATATAATTATTGAACATAGGTAGGGCTCCTGTTCTGATGTACATGTAGCTATTGCAGCTTTTTACATTCATAAAGTTCGAAAGAAATAAAACACGGGGTCATCCATAAAATAAAAAGTTGAAAAATAGAGATTCAGATGAAAAGTGTAGACGACTCCATATTAAATAAAATCAGCTAAGATATTCATTACTTAGGGCAGGTTAACAACAGCCTAACGGTTTAACATTATAGTCTAACATTAATACGTCATATTGTATTAATCTATTTAAGGACTGGAAGATTTCGAGGCATGTTTGGTTTGATTTGTCGTTCTACAGTCATTTTGTGAGCACTTTAGGCTAATCAGATCGGGACCTTCAGTTTAACGTGAATTCCTAACCACTAACAAACGTCCATACCACCGCCAGGATTCGAACCTGAAGGCTGTGGTACCAAAGTCCACAGCGCTAGTCAATTGGTCGTCAGGCCGATTTAGAGACAGGTTATGTTTTATTTTTAGGAGGTAGGGTTGTGAACCATAAGCGTAACGCTCTACTGTTATATTCTATCGGAACCTACGGCTTAAAGTAGATTCTAAACTACTGCAAATATCCATGGCACCGCCGGGACTCTAGTGAGATACCTGTGGCATCGAGCATCAGACCGCCAGTTTCTCGCTCATCAGGCCCCATATATTCAGTTTTAAAAAGTTATATTTTTAAAAGATCAAACAAATATAATTATATATTTATTTTATATTATTTATATTTATATTTTTCATATAAATTTTAATTCGGATAAGTTTTAATGACTCTTAATAAAAAATATCTAAACATAAAAAATCGATTTAAAATATTTTTAAAGTTACAAATATTAATCCTCTATTTCAGCACAATAAATAAATCCAACTGTCTCAAACTAATAAATGCTGACAACATTCTAATCACATATAAATCTAAACTTTAAATGTGCATTTACAGCTTTGAAATTGCGGATTAAAAAAAAAATAATCCTTGATAACAAGATAAAAATGTCATTTTTGTCCAACCAATCTCCATTCAGCAAAGGATTATACCCTTAAACCTCATTAAAAAGGTCGTTAGCAGAGCTCTAATTAACCACGTTTTGCGTTAAATTAGAGCGGAATAATTATAAGTTCTAGAGAGTAAAAAAAATGAAATGAAAAGTATGTAATTTAACTGTGACCACAAGATAATTATAATGCTCGTCGAAAATTTCGTTACAAATATAAAAATTTGGAATCTAATCATATAAGTGTTCATTTTCCAGTAATGCTAAAATGAAGATTAAAAAAAAAAAATGTATAATTGAGTAGTTTATCAGACTAACAAGATAAGTTTTTCTAATTACAAATTGCATTAATTTAATAGAGACAAAATTAAATAAAACTAATGAGTTTCTTTACTGTGTTGTATTAACTTGTAATTAAGTTTTAAACCAGAAATAATACTAGTAGAAGACAATTTTTGAGGCAATAATTTACTTTTAATTATTTTTAATTTAGTATCTAATATACATTAAATATTATTTTTAAAATTTTATTCTTAAAAACATTTCAATATTTACGATTCTTATTATGTATTTTACAATTTAAAGGTTCAATATATATATATATATATATATATTATTGAACATAATTAGACCTCCTTTATACTCCCATTATTGCAATTTTTTTTACATTCATAGAGTTTGCAAATAATATAAAACAGGGGTTATCCATAAATTAAAAAGATTAAAAATATAGATTCATAACAATAGCATTATCACTTTGAAGTGGAATATAATTTTTGCAGGCAATAATTTACTTTTTAATTACAATTAATATAATATCTAATATACATTAAATATAATGGTTTAAATTTTATTCTCGATAAAAATATTCCAATATTTACGATTCTTATCTTGTATTGTTCAATTTAAAGGTGTAATATATCTATATATATATATATATATATACCCCATGTTCCCATGAATTGGAAGTGGTAGACGTTACGATAACTCCTTTTAAAAAAATGCTTAATAATCACAAAGCAAAAAAAATGATAAATTTATTACAATACTTATGTATTTTTCAATAATACAGTTTACTTTATATGATTTCAATGCTTTTTTTTTTTTACTATTTATTTACATAGAATTGAATGATAAAGAGAAACGATAAAAGAAATGTTAGCGCATGCATGTTAAATCAAATTAACCTCTTTCATTAAATATTTCGGGTGAATTTATTTGAAAGGTAAAATTTAAATTACGTGTAAATGAATGCATCTATCTTAATTTATCATTTACGGCTAAATAGTTTATTTTAAAAAGGATAATTATATGTGAGTATTCTCTTTTTCTATAATTGTATTATATTTTGATTTTTTTCCTTAAAATATGTTCCTTAAAACTTATATTGCAATGTTGTGGTTTGGGCAACCAGATTGTAACTGGGTGTAGTAGGGTTGGGATTTGACAGGTTTGAGAACTAACAGCTTTATTTAATAATACTCAGATACGCGTAGGGTGCGTGAAATATACTTTCTCTCCGGGTAAGAATCCATAGACCAACTATTACGCAAGGTTGAGTTGAATATATTTCTCTCGAGATGAGAGATTGCAAACTAAAGATTCTCAGCAGCAGTTAGCACCGATTGCGATGTACTTCCTCTCGCGTGAGAGTCTCGAGGGCTACTGACCATTTCTCCTGAAGACCAGTTTGATCGCTCTTGCAGTGTGTAGGAGGAAGCACAGGTTACAATATTTATTTTATAGTTTTAATATGATTTACAAAAAAAAAAACGTTAAATTAATAAAAATTATAAAATGGGGTCTGATGGCCGAGTGGCTAACGCTCTGGCCTTGGTACCACAGCTTTCGTGTTCGAGTCCCGACGGTGCCATGGATGTTTGTAGTGATTCGGAATCCACTTTAAACCGTAGGTCCAGGTCTAATGTGATCGTAGATCGTTGTGGGGGTAGTGTTACTCGCGTCTGTGGCTTATCTTCAAGCTGCACGTGCCCCTAGGCAGTGCTAAATAAGTAACAGCGGTGCAGTCCTTGTTTATGGCATAAAGATTAACCATCTCTGTATTGCAAGCTGCTTTAGAACAACAACAACAAAAAATTATAAATGAAAATAAGTTTATAAAATAAATTATATTACATAGAAAGAACTAATAAAAATTTAAGAATTATTCATTGCATTCTTAATAACCTAAAGTCGATTCTTTAGGAATAAATTTAAATCCTCCAGAATTACCGTTCCCTCCAAGAAAAGTAATTGAAACTAAAGAAAGAATCTCATTTAAAAAGACAACGAGTTGTTCTTCTTTTTTTTCTTCTGAAATTCTTTTCCCCCTCTAAGCATTCTTTGACCTTGAAGACCGCTGTCGAATTTTAATGAGTAAAAAAATCAGTTCAGTGTACAAATCACGAACAAGCAATTGTGTGGTACCTTTTTTTTTTTTTTTTATGGCGAATTCGTCCGTCTTCTTTTATGTTAGGTTTGAAAAAAAAAAAAAAAAAAATTTAGTTTCATCTATTGTTTTAAGGAAGGAAAATAAGAATTTGTTCGATTTATTATGCAAGATTAAATATTTTTTTTTTTTTTGTATTTGATTAAATATTTATTTTATAAAAAAATTTTTAGAAATTTTTAAAACAAATTGAATCAACAATTTTTAAATATCTTTGAAAAAAAAAAAAAATAACGAGATTTTTATTGTGAAGAATCATTTTTATTCCTGCTTTTAACCGTGTCTGAAAAAAATCGTTTAATTTTCTTAAAAAAAATTTTTTTAATTGTTAAATTACGTTATTATAGATTTCCGACAATTTTATTTTTTATTAAATATTGGTTATGCGTAACTTTCCAAAAAATGGATCAAAAGGGTTTTAATTCCATTTAAAAAATTAATAATTATAGTATAGTGGGTCATACAGGTCACAGGTTCGCGCCCCAGATTGTGTCTGGGTGTAGTTGTGTTGAGATATCTGAGGCACAGATTGGAAACCTCACGCCGTTAAACGCACAAACACCACACACATACAATTAGAGACATAACACGCAATATTTAACACAAAAAACTGATAACTATAGATTTGTGAAAGGACTCCACTTCTAAACTGAAAACTCTATACGATATTAGGCGCAGGATGCGTGAAATATACTTCCTCTCCGGGTATGAATCTGTAGTCCAACTAATGCGCCGGGATGGGCTAAATATATTTCCCATCGGGGTGAGAGAACTGAACTTTTGTCAGCGGGAGCGCAAGCTCAGCTGTACTTCCTCTTGAATGAAGATCTCGAGGCCTACAGATAATTTTTCCCAGTGTGTAGGAGGAAGCATAGTTATATATGTAGCTTAGTAATTTTTTTTTTTATTTAAGTAGTTTTGTTAATACAAAATGATCTCTTTGAATAAAGATTTTTATCAAGCAAATTCGTAAAACGTGTATGGCTTAGTAATTTTTTTTTTTATTTTTTTTTTTCCCCCTTCCCGTCACTTTTAAGAAAATTTAACATTTAAAAATTTTAATATTAGAAGCTCAAATTTAAAATTAATGGTAAATGAAAATGTTTTATCAAAATAATTTTATCTTTTGTTTTGTTCAAATTTATTTTAGACTATTTGTTGTTTACACTGCATTCCAAATATCTGACATCATTCAAATCTAGCATTTTAGATTTTTTTAAATTTAATTATTTTAACGAAATTTAAATTTATATAGATATTTTCAAATTCCGATATCTAATTTGTTAATCATTATAATGATTTCCTAATGATACTAAGAGTGCATAAAATTTTAATTTTTGTTTATAATTTCCGGTATGTTTATTATTTTCAATTATTCTAACATTACATTCTATAAATTATTTTAGTTTTTTTATTAAATTAAATTTTACAAATAATTAGATCAACAATTTTTTTTATAAATATACTATTTTAACGTGTGATATTTCTTACTAGTTTTGCTCATAAAGATTTTCATATTCGTCAAATTTGATTGATAGTTTGACTACATCAAATTCACTCTATAACCGTACTTCCTCCTACACATTGGCAAGACCACTCCCTTTTGGCGTTCAGGAGAAATGGCCAGTAGGCTCTACATTTTCACCTGAGAGGAAGTACAGCGCAACCACGCGCTTCTGTCAAGAAACGTTTAGTTTGCAGTCTCTCCTCCAGAGAAGAAATATATTTAGTGAAATCCTGCATATTAGTTGGCCTACAGTCTCTCACCTGTAAAGGAAGTATATTTTGCGCACCCTGCGCACAGAAGAATATCGGATTTTCGTTTTAGATGTGGAATCTGTCCCCGAATCTATAATTATATGTCTTTAAATGTGTTAAATATGGGTAATTGTATGTGTGTGGTGGTTTTGTGTGTGTAAATAAAGTTATAAGTTCTCCAACCTGTGCTCAAGTATTTCGACCCATTCACATCCAGTTATAATCGTGTTGCCCAACCAGCAAAAACACAACTTTAATTAACTGTAGTTTTTATAATTCCAAATTAATTAAAAATTTAGTCACGTATAAAACAGCATTATTTTAAATTTGTTTTGGAAAGTTCCGTTACTAATACACAACAGCACTTATTTTTTTAATTTTCATATTTTGAGAGAGAACACTTCCCGCAGTTTTTTTCTGGAGTTATTTTTGTATTCTTATTAAAAGTAGAGGGCAAACAATGACTCTTACCTTAGGACATTTAATTAAGAAATACCTGGTTTGATATAAAAAGAAAATATTATTCCATGATGCCTTTCTGAAGAATTTTAATTTTCTTTGAAGACTTTTTGTTATAGAAAATTACTTTTAAACTCTTTCGTATTGGTTTTCTCAATAATTATGGCCATCTACATAGAAAATATAATACATAATTATTTAATAATTAATTTTTAATGCGTATTGTACCAGATGAATGGATCGATATTTCCTATGCTCATCAGAAAAGAAGACATACACTTTTCTACAGACACAAAATTTAATAAGTAAAAAAATTAAAAATGGATTCGTCAAAAAAATTATCAAAACTCAGAGGTTTTAAAGTTGCCTAAAAAGCTACTAAAAAGCAGAGCTTTTAAAGTTTTTTGCATTCTTGCTA
Organism: Caerostris extrusa; assembly: GCA_021605095.1. Classification (NCBI taxonomy): domain Eukaryota; kingdom Metazoa; phylum Arthropoda; class Arachnida; order Araneae; family Araneidae; genus Caerostris; species Caerostris extrusa. Next base: position 11,070 of record BPLR01001189.1, read on the forward strand.
AATTTGGTCCTGATTGGTCTAGAAAATGAAATTTTCTATAAAGAGAGGTCTATCCATATCATAGACAACACTTTTACCAATTTGTTTTTAGAAAGGAAAGGAAAGGAATGGATTTTTTTTTTTACATTAAAATATCATTCATAGTAACGCTCTAAAAATAAAATAATAAATCAAGCCATTTGCAAAGATAGAACCCGACCATCAAGTAGTCCATCTAGCCTAAACCTAACACCTGTCCATTGATGGCTGTAGATATGACCTATATTGCTCCGTTACAGAAGACAAAACATTTTTAGTTTTAGTACATTTTATTCAGAAAAAAATAACTGTGCACAATTAAAGGTTTGAGATTTTAAAAAACTCGTCTTAAATAAAGCAATTTTTTCATGTTTAATCTGTGAACATTCATTTTAAAAAAAAAAAAACGTTGGTTTGGAAAATAGATTAAAACCTAAGGCAGAAATCAGGGGAATCAACAAATTTAATTTTTAGGTATTGTTGTTGTTACCTACTACTTTATTGGAACTCGATCCATACAAATTTTTGCTTATCGTAGAAAAAAAAGAACCTATCAACAAATCAAAATGGCAAAGGGAAAAGACCAGACATTCTTAACAAAAACAACCAAAAAGCCTTAAAAACAGTTAAAAACAAGTTATATGTTCTAAGGATAAATATTTAAATAGCATCATAACAGTCCGTGTGATCAGGACATGTTTTCTCTGGCCCTGCAATAAAGAGTACACACGTCACCATTCTGTTGTAAGTCAGAGTCCAGTCCCGAGCAAACAAGTAGATGGGTCTTATTCATTTTCTCTGTCTTACATAAAACGCATCAGATTTCAAAATCTCTATTTTGTCCAGATGTTCGACTAGGCAAGAAAGTACCAGTTCTTAATTTAAAACTGGCAACAGCCCTCAGCGAATTTTTCCAGTCATCCCCGATTGTCTCCCAGACTTTTCCTTTGGTGTCTAGATAATAATTCACTAACATACGATGACTTCATTTTTCTCCCTATAGCTGTCCTAAAAGAGTCAAGCGAGGTAGGACACTGTCTAGGAACTTCTTCTCTCCTTTAAATTTTTAAATATTTAATGAAATATTTCGTAAAAGTATTAAAAAATAATTTTAATGAATTTATGATTTCGAAACATTTAGAAAAAAATTATAGTAAAAAATTCGTGAAAAAAAAAAAAATGTATTAGTGTTTAAAAAAACTAATTTTAATTTATTTAAAAGTAAAAGGGAACACACACATAAACTACAACCTTATATTGTATTTGATTTTCTTAATATAGTTGGATATCATTTTAATCTTAATTTTTAGTGTATCGATTTTTTATTATAATTCATATTTCTTTTATGATTTTTAACTTATATTGAAAAATCTATCAAACTTTTTTTTTAATTTCACGTGCCATGGTCTGTTATAGATTTATTGAAAATTAAATAACTTTTCAAATAATGAAAGATATTAATTTCTAACTTTATTATTGTGCTTAAATTAGATAGGAAATAGCTGTGGTATTTATATTCATAATTTTCGTTTGAATATATTTACATAAATATCACTATGTCATTTATAATAAATATATGATTATGCTATTTTGAATATAGACAATAATGCAATTGTAATTGTCTCAGAAATGAAGATTTTTAGTAAAGAAAGTCAAGAATAATTACTAAAAACCCTTATTATGATAATACGAAACAGACAATAGAATACAATTTCCATAAAAGTTATTATTTAAGTTTACAGCTTAAGTATCCTTTTACAACAAGAATATAGACAGTTGTTTAACGTAAATGATATTTTATTAAGAACATAATTAACTACATGAAAAAAAATAATTAAAAAAAAAAAGGAAGGAATGAAAAAATTAAAGAAAAAATTAAAAATTATAAAATTATAAAATGGAATATGTATAAAATATAATTACAAAAAAAAAAAATTTTACAAATGATTTCATTAAAAAAATTTATTTTAAAGTTTTCCAAACAGAATTTTTCAATGTACAGTTTAGAAAAGTTTAGTTCCTGTACTACTAAAGGAATTTAAAAACTTATATTAGAAAAAAATTAAAATTAAATATTAATATGCGGTAATTTTTTTAAATATAATAATGAATGTTTTCAATATTAATATGTTTTTAAATATAATAATGAATCTTTTCCAATATTAGTTTGGTTTTTTTAAATATAATGAAACTTTTTCTATATTAATTCGGTTTTAAATATAATAATGAATCTTTTTAATATTAATAGGATTTTTAAATTTAATAATAATAAATCTTTTCATAATAGATATGTTTTTTAATATAATAATGAATATTTTTCAATATTAACATGTTTTTAAATATAACAATAAAAGTTTTTCTATGAATCTTTTAACGTGGTTTAAAAATAATAAATTTCTTCTAAATTTTAATATCCTAATGAATCAATTTGAATCGTATTTAAGTTGATTGAAATATTTTAACAAATCTTTGTTTTTTCTTTCGTAAGAATTAAGACTTTCAAATATTAACATTCTATTTTAAAAAATTTTCACAATGCTAATTTTTTCATATTTTAATAAATATTTATTTAAATTAAACTATGGAAAAAAAATAATGTAATATTCAGATTAGGATTTTAAAATTGATAATAGATTCATTTAAATAAAATTATTGAAAAAAATAATGTACGATTCAGATTATGATTTTAAAAATTTATAATAGACTTTTATGCCGCAAATGACTCATATAATAAAAAAAATCAAACTCTTTTCCTTTCTTACATTTTAAAAGTCTTTTAAATAAATATTTATGCTTTTTAATGATATTCTTAAAAGAAAAATTTTAATATATTTTCTTTTCACCGATCTTTATTTGTATAACACAGTTTAATTAAATGGACATATAAGTAGTATATTTCTGTTTGATGTTTAACTTGCCTGTAAGTAAAATATTTTTTTTATTATTTTCTACCATTTAGAAATATAAAACTCTTTTATCAGATCTAGTTTACACATATGTTGAATAAATACTCATTAAAAAAGATTATATCGTGTTTGATTTCAAAAAACAAACACACTATAGAAAGGGAATAGTTTCTAAAACTAACCAAAAAAGTTCAAAAGAAAGAACAAACAAAAAAAGTCGAACGATAAAAAAAAAGAATTATTCTGATGTTCGTATATTCTGTTCTGTTCCGTTCCATTCCATTCCAGATAGCTTAAAGTAGAATTTTTTCGAACCTTTTTTTCTGCAAAGTTTACTGTTCTTCTTCCGAAAAAGTAATTGGAATTGGAGAATCAATTCCAGTAGAAATGAGCAGGAATAGATCGTCTGCTTTATCTACAACTCTTGCTTTTTCAGAACAGAAATTCTTTGAAGATACTTTTATTCGACCTTGAGAGATGTTGTCGAATTTCAATGAGGGAAAAAATCTATTCAGCGAACAGATCACGGACAAACAATTCTGTTTGGTGATGTGATTCTAGTTTTCGTGAGGGTGTGTTCTTTTTTTTTATTTATTATTTTTTTAAGTCATGTTCGATAAACTTTTGTTATCTGGTCTTATTTATCGTTTGGAAAATCTAAGCGAATTTTGTAAAAGTTAAAATCGATTACATTTGGAAATCGATAGTTTTTGTGTATGCATATGTTTAGAATGGAAAATTAGTTTAAAATAACAATAAAAAATTATTAGAATTTTTATTATTCTTGTACATATTGCAGAAAATATTTTTTAATATTTAATTAAACGAATTATTTTAAAAAATTTCTTTGCAATGTTTAAATATTACATTTGGAAATCAACAGTTTTGAGTATATATGTGTTTTGAATGGCAAATGAATTAAAAATAATGATAACAAAAATATTTGAATTTTTATTTTTCTAGTACATTGCAAAAAAAAGTACTTTTTTGATTTTAAATTTAATGAATTATTTCTTAAATTTTCTTTGCAATGTTTAAATATTACATTTAGAAATCAATAATTTTGTGTATGCCTCTGTTTTGAATGGCAAATGAGTTAACAATAAAAAAAAAAAAAAAATGTTTTAATTTTTTTTTATTATTCTTGTACATCGTACAAAAGTACTTCACAGCAGATTTTTTACAACCTTTCATTCAAAATCTGTTTAAATATATAGGTGTAGAATATTTTTTACAAACTTTTAAAGACATATAACATGTATTTTTATCCTGCTCTTGATTTAAAAATATATGAGAATACGAAAATATGAGGCCATAGAGCATAGAAAAATTTAATTGAAAAAAAATTATTTTTGTTAGTTTATTTATATTTTATATATTTGTCTTTTTTTTTCTAAATTCTACTCCAAATCATAATGCAAGACAGAAATTTATGCAACTATTTTGATGAATAAGAAACTTTAACGAAAATCAGCAGATTTGCTTCTTTATTTTACATTCCATTAGCTTTTGATTCAAATATGCAAAACTACAAAGTTTTCTAGCTTAACAGCATTAAGAGAGAAAAAAATACATTCACAATTCTACATTAAAAAAAATGGCTAGAAAAGTATGTTTATGCAAGTAGCTTTAAACTCAAGCTCAAGTTTTTTTCATGTTATTTTTTGCACGTCTGGAAATTTTTTTTTTCCTTTTGTGTGTGTGTTATCTTAAAATTTTTTTTTTTGTTTTTAACTAATTTATTTTGTATATAAATATAAAAATATGTACTGCAAGTTTTTTAATACAAAAATATATAAATCGAGATTTCTGCTATTTTTGCATTAAAATTTCTAATATCCATTCACGTAATTATTACTTAATATAATGCAATGAAATCAATTTCTTACAATATTATTTACCATGCTCAACAGTATAAAAATATCTGCTTGTTATTTTAACATGGTGGATAATTGCTTGTTTTTTCCTTGTTCTGTTTTCTATAGCAATATTTTCTTTTTTATGTTTGATATTTTAAAACAAAAAATATAAAAATATATATGCTACAAGTTTTTTAATATACATAACATATCTTGATAACATATAAATCAAGATTTCTGTTATTTTACATTAAAATTTCTAATAATCATCCAAGTAATTATCGCTTAATAAAATGCAATGAAACCAATTTCTCAAAATACTATTTACTATGCTCAACAATAAAAGAAATCAGATTGTTATTTTTAACATTGTGGAATAATTCCTTGTCTATTTATATGTTTTATTTTGTCTAGCTGACGTTTTTTTTTTTGTTTTTATAAAACAATATATATTATATAATATTTTCTATATAATGTATTTATTCAATACACACATAATAAACAAACAAAAAAACAATCAAATATAAATCAAGAATAATTTTCATTAGTATTTTAATATTCTATGTTCTGTTTTTCGTAGAGTGTTTAAAACAAAAAAAACTTTATAAAATATAAGCAGGTTTTTGCAAATGAAATCAATTTAATTACCTTCAAAATATTATTTACCTTGCTCAACAATAAAAAATGCTCAGATTGTTATTTTAACATGGTGGATAATTTTTTGTTTTATTCCTATGTTCTGTTTTGTCTAACTAGAATATTTTTCTGCGTATGTTATTTTAAAACAAAACTTGACAGACTTTGTACTTTGAGATGTATGCTCGCTGACACTGCTTTATCTCAATGTATCCGTACATATATATATATATTTTAAAATACAACAGACAAAACAATTTGGCAGAAGTGAAAATAAAGCCCTTATAAAAAGGAATTACACTAAAACTCGAAATTCTTGAATTCTTTGCCTATGACAGCTTACAAATTCCTTTTAAAATATTAGAATCGTTGCTCGTACTTACTAGCAACCAAAAGGATATAATTAAGATGAATAAATTTAAAAAAAAAAATAAATGCATAAAACTTCAGATAAAATAGATGATAATATTTTAACAGTTGAACGATGATTAAAGCATATGAAGTACAGCTAGTACTTGAAATGAAAAGTCAACAAGTAATATATATAAAAAAATGTTAAAGTCAATTCCTACTTTTTTTTCACTCTATTGCAGAAAGTCCTTTAATAAATAATTTCCATTCATTTTTAAGTTTATCTGGCGCCATCTATTGGTAGATACATGCAACATAAATCTAAAAAAAACTAAAATTAATTAATTAAATTTAATTAATGAATTAATATTTGAAAAACTGTACTAACATCAAGTGTCATCCACTACAATTTCAAAAAAAAAATGTATTTTAACTTGAGTGGATGAATAAAAAGTATTTTATGAACGATTGAAAATTTGAACAAGATATATATAGGAAGAGTGTGAGCTAATAGAAGGAATTGAATAAAGACAACATTAATTAATCGTCTGTATTCCTTTGTTTCTAATTTATTCAGTAAGCTTCAACAGACTTTCTCAAAGTTCAAACAAATTCTATCACCAAAAAACTATTTCTTTTCGAAAAACTACGAAGGAATTAGCAAATAAAAAATATTGTAATTTGTTTCCTTTTACACTGGAAATCACACTAACTATTCCTTTTTTTAAAGAAGCAATTTGGTATGTTTAAATTTCGTTTAATCAAAATAAGTAAAATAGATTTTATCTATCTCGAAACTGAGTGTTTTTCGACATTTTTAAAATTCTGTAGGTATTTAAACTGAAAAAAGTTATTTCGGTTTATTTACTATAATAATAAAAAATAATATTTTTCTATCATTACGAATGTAACTTTTTTAAAATTGTTAAACCAAACAGTAAAAAACTATTTATTTTTTCTTATGAAATACAACTGAAAGATGTTTTTTTTTTTTTTTTTTTTTAAGTTTTTTATATTTATTATTTATTTTGATTATTTAATTACAAAAATATATAAGTTTTTATTAGGTGAAATTTTTCTAAAAATTTTGTTTGAATCAACATTATTTTAAATTAGTATTTGCTTAAAATATTAATTAATTTAGAGTTGTAAAAAAAGTTGTAATATGTATACTATATCCATTCAACGCCTAAAAATTAAAATGCAAATGTATTAATTTTTAAAAGATTCAATTTTTGTATTAAATTATCTAAAATGCTTCAAAACAGAAATTTGTTGCAGGTGATGCTATTAATTTATGATGTTATCTCTAATAGAATTTCATGTCTCTTTAATAAAATTATATTATACTTCCCCATGATTAGTTTATTGACTATAAAGAATGTTTCCAATGAATAAAAAGCGAAATATAAATTAAATTGAATAAATATAAACATGGAAAATTCTAAATTTAATTATCCTTGCCTTCTCTTTTACTTGCTTTTAGAATGTACAAGCCAAATTTCTCTAGCTCTAGAAAATAACGTAATTTATATTATTCTAATAAATTTCGTTAAGTAAAAATATTAAGAAGGATTCGATTAGAAGATTTTAACAGCGTTTTATTAAAATAATAATAAATTAAATTAAATATTCAGTGACAAATTGACTTTGCATTTTATGTATTGACGCATGGTTAAAATATAATTCTATTTTTATTCATACAAATTATTTTTATTCTAATATATCGTGAGATTTATTGTTTGTTGTTGTCATTTTTTATTAATGTTTGCTGAGTAATTAATAATTTATCTTTTTGAGATTGATATACTTATTTGAGAAACTTGCACATGATAGGTAGGAACGTGCAGATGTGAATAAAGGGAAATGGTCTTGTAACCGTGGTTCCATCTAAGCAATCATGTTTCCTCCTGGGGCTAATGGCCGAGTGGCTAGCTCTCTGGCACTCGGCACCAGGTTTCCGGGTTCGAGTCCCAAGCTGTGCCATGGATGTTTGTAGTGGATCAATTTAATCCGTAGCTTTCGGTTCTAACATGATTTTTAAGCGTTGCGGGGGTATTATTACACCGCGTCCGTAGCTTACCTTCAAGCTACGTCACATCTGAGTAGTGCTAAGTGAGTAACATCGGTGAGCCCTTATGGTTTAAAATATCTCGGTCTAAGTATTTGACACCTACATTAAGGAAAAAAAAATGTTTCCTGCTACGCACTGCAAGAGCGCTCTTGCGGCGTTCAGAAGGAATCGACAGTAGGCGAGACTCTCGCCATAGAGGACGTACTGAAAAACAAGCACTATCGTTAGTTTACAATCTCTAATCCCGAGAGAAGATATAGTTAGCACCGTCCTGTGCATAAATTGGCTCTACAGTCTCTCATCCGGAGGAAGTATATTTCGCTATCCAGCGTGTACCTGAGTAATTTATTTATAGTCTAGAAGTAGAATCCCTCCACTTAAATAAAAATATATGTCTTTAAATTTCTGTTGTACTACTGTGCCCAAAAAAGTAAGACCAATTATATATTTTTTTCCAAAACTCTGCATTTATTCTTCCAAGTTTTTTCATCGCCTTCAGTAATACCCTATGGACATAATGCACTTATGACAACTTTTTCCAATCCTCAATGCAAAAGCAAAAAAGTCATCGGCAAGGGAGGCTTTCAACGCGCGCCGCGATTCACATTGAATCAATAAAAATCAAAATAATTCCGAAATAACGTTAAAATTTAAAATATTATGTTAAAAAAAGTCAGTTACTATTTTTTTTTCGATCGTTCTCTATCTCTATCTAGCGTTATCTAAAGAGCAGAAAAATTCTTTTCTTCCGAGTTGCTATTTCATAAAAAAGGAGTGGTTATTCTATTTACTATATTCTCATACATTGTTTTCTAAGAAACAAAGACGGAAAAAGAAATTGGGGACCATTTAAATTCTATTTAATAACTGCTTTAGGCGCAATTTATTCAAATTTGTGGAGAAATATATTATAATAGTTAAATTAAATATTTAAAAATTATAATAAAAAATAAATTAAAACACACCCCAAATGTATCCTTGTGTATATGACAAACATATACCTGATGTACCCAAAGAACCTAATTAAAATTCGCAACTTTAGAAAGATGTCAAACCCATCCACTGAAATTTTCAGAAGACTGTCGTCACATAATGTTAAAAGAAGAAAGCGTGTTTTCCAGAAACGCGTGTTCCCTGTGGACTTTTATATCAATATAAAAGCTCAGAGCACAAATTTGGCATAATAGTGCTAAAATTTATGCGTTTGAAGCAATACATTTTTGGTGTAAAATATCAATTTCAGGAATACAATTTTGTGAAGAATGTGATAATATTTGCATTAAAGCTATAAAAATGCGATACATAAATGTGAAATTTAACGAATAGAAGTTGACGTAGTTGCTGTTTGGCAACTAATGTTGGCGTAATAGCGATTTTTTGGCGAATAGTTTTGATGATATAGCATTTTACAACATCCAACTGCGACAGCCCTTTTATTTATTTACGGCGTTAGTCATCCTAGTGATGAATTTTGGCGTGATATCGTTTTAACTCGGGAACTAATTACGGTATTTATTATTATGTGTGCTTAAGTGGCTTGGCATTCTGACGATGTATTTGACACAAACGGTACATATTCTAGATTTTTACCATAGTCTTATTAAAAATATTTATTTCATCCTAAAATTCTCTATTCTAATATTCTTTGCAGAATGAGAACACAAAAAATTACAGAATTTGAATTTGCCCCAATTTTTTTTTTAAATATATGCATAAACATGTAAATATAGGATTTTAAATGAAAAATGATTCAGAAGCAATTTTTTTAAATTATGTATTTATTACATATTCGTGCAATATATATTTACAAGTTTACGTTTTTTTTTTCAAAACGTATGTTGAGGACATTTACAGTGAAAATATACAATGAAGAAGACGGTGAAAAATGAAATATACAGATGAAAAATGAATATATACAATGACGGTGAAATAAATATAAACATTTTAAAACATGAAAACATAAATATTATTAAAAGTTTAAACGTGAAAACATAAAATATTTAAACATAAAACATATAACATATAAAAACAATTAATAAACATAAAAACATATAACATATAAAACATATAAAACATATTATAAACATAAAACATATAACATAAAAACATATAACATAACAGAAAACATATAACATATAAACATAAAAACATATACACAATTACATTTAGGTTCTTCTTTTTCTTCGAGTGCTACTGTTCAATTTCATTCTCTTTCTTCAGTTATTAGAAAAGTTTTGGTTTGCATCAAGTATTTTTCTGTGGCTATTGTTCGAAAGTTGAGTTACTTGATTTGTTAGATTTATTGTCAAATGAATGGTTTGAAATGTTCTGTAATCTGTAAGCTCTTTTTTCAGGTAATATGTTCTAAATATATTTTCCGATGATATGGTTTTCCAAATGGCAGCTGATAAAACGGTTTACAGACATAATAATGATATTATCTTTAATGGATGAATGTCTTTAATATTGTATTCCTGTTGATATTTTCTGCAGTTGCAAAGATGTTAATTAGTCTATTGTCATGTTGCTTACTTCTATTGCCAATATTGAAATAATTTCAAATATTGCTGAGTGGCTGGAATTATTGTTCCTTTTAGAAAGATTTATTAGTTAATAGATGATTTGGAAATATTGTTTGCTTCTTTTTGCTCTAAAATAGTTACTTGATGTGGTTTTTCTTGCATGGTTTTCCAAATTCTTCTATTGTTATATAGGAAATATGATTGATAGATGTGTTTATAGGTAGACGGATGATGACATACATTGCAGATGATTAGCTTCAAGATTTTTGTCTTTGCATCTGAAATGTCTATTTTAATAAGATATGAATTCGTTTATGGTAGAATAATCGGAAGGAAGGAAATAATGACATGATCACAGCTATGTATTAGTTTGAAGAAGTTTATTCACATTCTTTGGAGGAATTTAGTGTCAAATCGATGCATTGAATTTTTTCTTTTCTGCAGTGTATCAAAAATTATTATGTTTGAGTTGAGTTTTCCAATTATATTATTATTATAGAGGCTTTTTAGTTGATAGATGATTAAAGGTAGAGGAATAAAAATATAGATGATTTTCTTTAATATTTTGTAATGTCGAATTCGTTCTTTAATTGGAGTAGATTGCAAATAGTCTATGGTAATATTCTCAGTTGTGTTTCGAATCACTTTTTTTCTTGAATTGGTCGGAATGCTTGAATTGGTCGATTGATAGGGTTCTTGAATTGGTCGTTTGATAGGTGCTTGAATTTCGATTGAGGTGCTTGAATTGGTTGATTGATAGGTGCTTGAATTGATTAGGTGCTTGAATGGTCGTTTGATAGGTGCTTGAAGGTCAGGACGATTGATAGGTGCTTGAATTGGTCGATTGATAGGTGCTTGAATTTGAAGATCCAGGATATTGAAGAAAGGATTCTTGGAGCATATTATTGAGCAGATAAAATTGAAAAAAAAGTAAATATATGATGAAATAATATGAGTTTTGCTTGCAAAAGGTGTTATATTGTTTGGCTGGATATTTTGCTGAATCTGTGGTTTAAAATAGTTTCATTTACTTTGTTTGATATTGATTGAGTTATTTTTAATGAAGTTTTTCAAATTATATTATTATTGTTATTATATGCGAGGGGGTCTGTCAAGCCTGGATATCACCATCTCTGCTGATGGAACTGTTTAAGAAAATGAAATTATTACATGGTGATGGGTTTTAAAATATTATGTTTGTGTAGATATTGCTCAATGGTAGGGTATGTGATTAATTCATCGACAGTTGGCTGTCTTAGTTCTATTGTAATGTCTGGAATTGTTTGGTGGTGTGTTGTGGATAGGGGCATGAAAAGTGACAGTGGGTGTGAGGCAGTTATCAGTAATTTTCTTTGCTTTTGTGGTTGATAGACTAGTAAATGGTCAACGGTTGGTTCTCCCGGTATTAATTACAATTATCTTAATATTTTTAAGAGGTGCCTGTTTATTGATTCTATTGTTATGGAGGGTAGAGTTGGTGACATCCAGTGACATGTGGAAGAGAAAACTACGGTGCAAATCATAAGAAAGCTGCATGAGGGAAGGACTAAAGAGAGAATGAACACAGCCAAGCGAGCACATTAAATGGAAAACTGGTTTTTAACTTATAAAAGCAGAATAAACGAGATCAAAAAAATAACTCACCAATATCAATCAATTTAAACTACTTTTTGTGAATTTATTTTCATTTTTGCATTGCAACAGTGCATAGTGTGAACAATCGATACTTATGTTAATAGTGAAAGCCATTATTGTTTTGTAAAATAAATGTTTTTATTATCATTGTTCCACGTCTATTAAAATTTGAGATTTTTATAATATATTTTAAACTGCTGTGTTGTAATTAGATTGATTAACAAGCTATCTCTATGTCTCAACAATCTGATTTAGCACCATGAGCCTGACTTTTTACGGGGTAGGGTTGCCAGCCCTACGCTCTACAGTCATACTAGATGAGATCTAGGTCTTAAAGTGGGATCCGAACGTTTACAATTATCCATGTTATTGGCGGAACTCAAAGGAGGAAACTAGGCATTGAGCGCTATAGTGCTAGTCACTTTGTCATCAGGCCCCATTTGATTAACACTCTAATTTATTCAATGTTTTTGCTTAAATGGAATCCATTATTTAAATAAATTCACTCTTGGCATAATCAACAAGCGAGTTGGATTTCCGTTTGTGGTGTGCATTGCAGTCATTGTGATAAATGAATAGTAGAATTGGCGAATTCGTTTTAGATGCTGATTATTTGAAATCATCGTTTGCTGTCCTGATATACTGATATCGGCCTTGAATGGTACAGTGTCTAGCACTCTAGTGCTCGCTACCACAGGTATCGGGTTGTACCGGCGGTGCCATAGATGTTTGTAATGGTTCGAAATCCTCTTTAAGGTCCCGGTCACATATGACTGTAGAGAATCATCCAAGATCGGAGCCTAATCAGACTTCTCATCCACATCATTCTCAAACTGTATAGTGACAACTAAGCTATAGGCACAGTGATGGGTGATGTTGTAGTAGTATTAAGTATGGGGGGGCCTAATGGCCGAGTGGCTAGTGCTCTGGCTCTTGGTATCACAGGTTTCGGGTTCGAGTTCCTGAGGTGCCATGGAAGTTTGCAGTGGTTCAAAATCCACTTTCAGTCGTAGGTCCCGGTCTCTTATGAACGTAGAGCTTCACAGATCAGACTTCTCACCCACATAATTCCAAAACTGTAAAAGAGTAATTCAGCTCTATTCACAGTGATGTGATGTGATGAGGTGTGGTGTAGTAGTAGTAAATATGGAAGTTATCGGTTCGGTTTTATCCTATTTTGTGTTAGACTTTTTCTAAACAGAAACCTTTTTTGCGATACTTAGAAATAAATAAAACAAATAAAAAAAACTTTTTTTTTTTTTTAAGAATAAAAAAAACGAAATAACCAAATAACAAAGAAATATTTGCAGTAAAATCTTTTTTTTTTTTTTACGTATCAGTCTAGAATCGTCTAATCGAATCTGGATTTAATCAGATAGAGTTTCGCAACAAAATTGATCAAACAGCTTCTTAAAGCTAAAAAGAGGTTAATGAACTCTGTAAGGAGTATATCTAAGAAGTATTCGACTTGCAAACATTCAGGGTTTTTTTTTTTCTATTTAGCACGACAAATACTTTGAAGGAATCTACATAATGTTTAATTATATTGAATTTGCCGAAATATTTAGCAGAAAAAAAGTAATTGTTTGATTTAATATTGTTTTTATTTTTAATTAACTTTTGCAAATTATACTTTATTCATTTAACATTCTGATTTATTCAGTACTTTGGTTTAAATAGAATTCATTATGTTTAGAAATGTTCACTCTCAGCATAGTCAATAAGCGAGTTGATTTAGGAATGTGGTGAGCATTGCAGTCATTCAACAAAACGAATAGTAGAATTGGCGATTTCGTTTTACATGCTGAGTATTTGAAGTCCTCTGTTCAATATTGGATATTGGATTGTATCGCAGATTAAGACTTATTGAACATCACGTGTATCCTGAATAAGTCTTCACCTTAATACCAATTTTATAGGGCCTGATGGCCGAGGGCTAGCGCTCTGCCGCTCGGTACCACAGGTTTCGGGTTCGAGTACCGGCGGTGCTATGTTTGTTATGGTTTGAATCCCCCTTTAAACAGCAGGTCTTGGCTGTATATCATCGTAGAGCGTTGCTGGGGTAGTGTTACTCACATCCGTAGCGTATCTTCAAGCTACATGTGCCACCTGGATAGCGCTAAATGAGTAAGAGCGGTACAGCCCTTGCTTATGGCACAAAGATAACTGTATGAAAAATAAAAGGAATAGACGCTTTTGTTAATATATTTCGAAGTGTAAATAGCTTGAATTTGAAATGCACGCGAGGAAAGCCAGAAAACGCATGTGTCAGCCCAAGGAACGATAATCAGATACCAATGTGCAAGCATTTATTTAACTTTTTAAATGTCTCTATTTAAGTTATTGGGAATCAAACCTGTAATCTATTCCTCCGTTGCTGTCCTTCTTTGGCATTACTTATTGGATGCTCGACTCGTGGCTTAGTGGCAACATGCACCTCTGGTGAGCCTCTGGTGTTCGGTTCGAATCCCGGCGGTGCCATGGATGTTTGTGAGTGGTTCGGAATCCACGTTAAACTATAGGTCCCAGTCTGTTTAGCCCAAAGTGTACACAAGATGACCGTAAAGCGACGAACCAAACCAAACCTCTGGTGGGCATTAGGGCTGAAAATAAATAAAGGCTAAATCCGCTGGCGGCTTTGTTGCAGACACCGTTTCAAAAAACGAGGAGTCTCGTTGCCATCTTTCCTCATAGTAGGAAGTGTTTAGATTGAGGGAGTTTTCGGGTATTTCAGGGGTGCACAAAGTATACTTCCTCTCACCTGGAAATGCAGTATGTTTTGAGTACCTTGCGCGCAGCCGAATATCGGGGTTTTGGGTTTAGAAATTACCTGTTTCAACGAGCGCCAAAGCGCTCACTCGGCCGTCAGGCTCCAAAATATTATTTTATAATAAATTCAATTTTATTTTATAATAAATAAAATATAATAAAATATTATTTTAATATTAATGTATAATTTTAATTCAAATATTTAATACCAAAAATAAAATTATTTTATTATTCAAGACATAAAAGAGACTTTAAGAATTTTTTATTCTGAAGAACAAAAAAAAAACTTGTCATATTCCAAAAGAAAATTATAATAACTACTATTCTATAAACTCTGATTTATCTGAAAATAAATAAATAAATCTTAATTTTTCGCACATATTGTACGTATAAAAATGAACATTTTCACGACTATCGCTTTATTTGTAGCTCCGCAAACATACTTTATCGTTTTAAGTCATTTGTTATGTTTCCTGAATTACAGATGCACATCCTACACGTATTGACAAATCTCACATGCAGTCAGTTAAGTCAAAAAGACATTAGCAGTTCAAAATTCCTCGAAATGAATGACGCCCACGACTTTCTAAGACAGAAAGCGGAATTTTAAGAATAGATTTCTCGGCTAGGAGTTCTTTATACTTACATTATTAAAAAAGAAAGTAAATATTTCCATCAAATTAAATCAATGGCTTTTCAAAATATGCATAAAAAGTCTGCAAACTGCGATTTTCATTAAATTGTAAGCAAGAATTTATTATATTTTATTACTTAAAAATAATTAAGCTGTGTGAGTCGATTTAAAGTAACGAGTTTGTTACGAATTTTTACAGAGATTGTAATCAGAAAAAAGATGGGATACAGCAAAATAAAATAAAATTTATTTTTTAATAAATAATATTTTATTATAAATAAAAATAAAATTTATTTTATGTTGTTCTGATTCAGCAGGCAATACAGAGATAGTTAATATTTATGCCACAAGCAAAGGCTTCAACGCTGTTACTCACTGCTACCCAGGAGGCAGCACTACCCAGGGGGCACGTGTGTAGCATGATGATATGCTACGGACACGTGTAACACTACCCCACAGCTCTATACGATCCTATTAGACCGGCACCCAACCGGTGGACTGAAAAGTTCGCAGGCTAACACATAGATGGCGCTACTAGGATTAACATTCATATGACTTTCAGTTAGCCCTAACCTTCACAAGACACGTGTATAAATTTGACAGCTGTTACACTATTAGTATGAGTTATAGCGTTTTAGTGTTCATCACGTGCAGTCCACTCGGCTGTCTGTCCATTGACTCCGGTGTGAAATGATGAAGCCATGTTTCATTCCATTGTCACATATCGACGCAAAAAATGCGGGTTTATTACGATTGAACAGCTCCAAACACTGCTTAGAATCATCCATTCGTTGTTGTTTTTTGTCGATTGTGAGCTCTGCGCGGCACCCACTTTGAACAGAGCTTTCGCATATCCAAATATTCATTCACGATATGTCTAACACGTTCCTTTGATATCTTTAGGGTCTCAGCTATCTCAATCAACTTCCCTTTACGGTTATGAGAAATTATTTTGTGGACTTTTTTGAGGTTTTCGTCGGTAACAGCCTCTTTGGGGCGTCCACTGCGTGCATCGTCCTCGGTGCTCATTTCGCCTCGTTTAAATTTAGCAAACCACTTTTCTACGGTTGATTTTCCTGGTGCAATGTCCGAGAGTAATGTTTATCAAACCAAGCTTTGGCTTCAATAGTATTTTTTGTTCGCCAAAAAAGCAATGCTTTATTAACACACGAAATGACCTTTTTATCCATTTTTTCAAACTAATAAAAGTTGCTTCACTAAAAATGCTGTAACTCACATACTAATATCAAAAATTTATACGCGTGTCTTTTTGGGGGTTAGGGCTAACTAAAAATCATATGGATTTAATACTAGTAGCGCCATCTATGTGTCAACCTACCAACATGTCAACCCAACTGTTACGTTTTAAATTGGATTTCGAACTACTACAAACATCAGCACCGCTGGAACTCGAACCCGAAACGTGGTACCAAGCGCCAAAGCGCTAATCACTCTGCCATCAGGTCTAAAATTATTTTATAATCAATTACGATTTTTTTTTAAAATTAACTAAAATATAATAAAATGAAATAAAATGTAATGCATGATAAATAAAATGTTATTATAAATAAAAAATAAATTTTATTTCTATAATGAATAAAATATAATAAAATATTATTTTAATAATATTGAATAATATTAATTCAAATATTTAATATCTGAAAGAAAATTATTTATTATACCAGACATAAAAGAGACAGCTTTAAAACTATTATTTTAAAGAGCGATAAATAACAGTTGCCATATTCTCAAAGGAAAATTATAATATAATCTAAATAAATTATGATTTATCTAAACATAAATAAAGAAATCTTAATATTTTCCACATATTGTACAGATAAAAAAATGAAATTTTTCCCAACTGTCCATTTAGATGTGGAGCCACAGACATATTTTTCGTTTTAAGTCATTTGTTATGTTTCCCTGAATTACAGATTCACGTCCTACACATATCGACAAACTCTCATGTAGTCAGTTAAGTCGGAAGACATTAGCAGTCCCAAATTCTTCGAAATAAATGACTCCCACGCCATTCTAAGACAGAAAGCGGAATTTTAAGAATAGATTTCACAGCAAGGAGTAATATTTCCATTTTTATCATTAAACAAAAAAGTTAATTTTTGCATCCTGTTATGAAAACAATTTTTAAAAAATACATGCAAAATTTTTGCAAACCGTAAATTCATTTAAATTGTAAACAAAAATTTTGTATGGTTGATTTATTCTTGTAAAACTGCATGCGTATTTTGTTGTTGTTGTTGTCCCGAATTCTTTATTGAGATTTTAATCAGTGTTAAATTATAATAAAATAAAATTTATTTTTAAAATAATACATAATTTTATTAATAAATAAAATATTTCATATTTTGTTTTTCTAAATAGAGATAGTTAATCTGTATACCATAAGCAAGGGCTCCATCTTTGTTACTCATTAGCACTCGAATGAATTGATGGCAGATAATACATAAATTGAAATACGATAAATAACAATATTTTGTTTTCAAACTAAAAACATCCACGCACCGCAGGGGAATGATAACGAAACCCGTTTTAAAATAATTTCACTCGGCCATCAATTCAAAATATTATTTTATAATAAATTAAACAATATTTTATAATAAATAAAATATTTTTTAATGCAATAAATCAATATTAAATTTAAATATTTAATACCAAAAAAAAAATTAAAATTGAATTAAAAAGACTTTAAAATTTATTGTTCAAGAAAAAAGACAGTCATATTCTAAAAAAAAATTATAATAACAACGATGTACAAAAATAATTTATCTAAGAATAAATTAAATAAATAAATCTTAATTTTTTTAACATATTGTACGTATAAAAAATGAAAACTATTTCACGACTATCCATTTATTTGTGTTGCATTCAAACATATTTTTATTTTTAATCATTTTTTTGTTTCCCTGAAAACAGAACATATTGACAAACCTCACGGGCAGTCAGTTAAGTCAGAAGACATTAGCAGTCTCAAATTCCTCGAAATGAATGACGCCCACGACTTTCAAAGACAGGAGCGGAATTTTAAGAAACGAAAAAGGAATATTTCCATTTTGTATCATTAAATACGACACCGTTAAATAAATAAATGTAATTTTTTAGTACGAAAATGCATATTAATAGGTAAAAGTCCTATTTAGAATAACAACATCCATTTTTTTGATGTGTACTTGTAAAACATATGTATTTTGTTGTTGTTGCATTATTTGTTATGTACATTTTTTTGTAAATTATATAATTCTAGTATTTTGGTACATGATAATAAATAAACCTGATAATAAATAACAATATTTTATTTTTCAAACTGTAGACAGTCCCAAATTGATTCGAAATGAATTGAGACAATTCCATTGATGGTTTAAAATGTATTGGTGTTATTAAGAATTGTTGTTTCCCACCTAAATCGATATGTGAATATAAACAATAATAAGAAGACATCCAGACACATGATTACAAATAACAATATTTTGCACTTCAGAGGCGTTAGTTAGTTAAGTAAATCAATTTGCACAACAATAAATAAAATAAAATAAAAATTATAATTTTAAAATGAATGAAATAAAAAATTTATTTC
Organism: Caerostris extrusa; assembly: GCA_021605095.1. Classification (NCBI taxonomy): domain Eukaryota; kingdom Metazoa; phylum Arthropoda; class Arachnida; order Araneae; family Araneidae; genus Caerostris; species Caerostris extrusa. The sequence goes on from BPLR01001189.1 coordinate 30,066, forward strand.
AATAACAAAGACAATTTGGTTGCTTGGAAAATTTGTGAAGACTTTATTTTTTGAAAGAAAATAATAATTTTATGTTTTTAATAAATAAATCGATGATGAATATAAAGAAAAACTTATAAGACATGATAACAAAATATAATATTTTTGCATTTCATAATTCTAGTACCCTGGAAAATCAATAAATAACACTAGTATATGAATAATAAATAAAATTTTTAAAAATTGTTTTAAATTAATTTATTACGTCTAGATAACAATAAATTGATAAATAAAATTTATTTTTAATAATAAAATAGATAAAATATTTTTGCAATAAATCAATATATGAATATAAACAATAAATAAAATCTTATTTAACATGATGATAATAACAATATTTTGCATTTCCATCTAATTCCTAGTTATGTAATTCAATCTATATACGATTTTATCTATGTACAAGAATCAATAAAATATAATTAAATAAAATATTATTGAATACTATTAATTCAAATATTTAATATCAAAAAAAATTATTTATTTTTCAAGACATAAATAGAAACAGGTTAAAAATCATTATTTTAAAGAACGACAAATAACACTTTTCATATGTCTCAAAGGAAAATTATAATATAATCTAAATAAATTATGATTCATCTAAAAATAAATAACTTATTATTTTTTTTCCCATATATCCACAAAAAGTGAAACTTTTCACGACTATCCATTTATCTGTGGTGCCACAAACATATTTTTCCGTTTTATGTAATTTGTTATGTTTCCCTGAATTACACATGCGCGTCCTACACATATTGACAAATCTTTATCACGAGCAGTCAGTTAAGTCAGAAGACATTAGCAGTCCCAAATTCCTCGAAATGAATGACGCCCACGACTTTCAAAGACAGAAAGCGGAATTTTAAGAATAGATTTCTCGGCGTGGAGTATTTCCCTTTTGTATCATTAAATACGACAGCGTTGGCTTTGTGATACAGCGTTATAAGAAGTCTTACAAGTACGAAAAATGCAGCATCGGTTTTGTTGGTTGAGTAAATCTTTTAGAATAACAACAGTATTTTGTTGGCTGATGTGTCAATGCATTTTTTGTACATTCTACATAGTATTTTGGTACATGATAATAAATAATTAGTATATGATTGTCAGTGATGCATTTTGACAATATTTTGATCTCTAATAATTTTAGTATTTTTGGCCCGCGAGTGTTGTCAATAAATAACTTATTGTTGCTGTAATAATTGATAAAAACAATAAAACACTAGAAATTATAGATAATGGCAGAAAATAAAACGATTTTTGATCTACTAACTAATTGATACTGGAAAGTTTAGACAATTAGGCAATTAAGGATATTTGAAATGTATTGATGTGTTAATAAAATAAATTGATATTTTTGTAATAAATCGATATGTTGATATAAACAATATCAAGAAGACATATGATGATAAATAAATAATAATTTGTATTTCTATCTAATTTATAGATCCGTAAGATCAATCGATGTTCATTGTATCGATATGTGAATCATAATATTAAAATGTTTAATCGATTTTTCAATGCATTAATATATGAATATTAATATTGAAAATTTCGTCGATGTTTTCAGTATATAGATATGAGAAAATAGTATATATAGATATTTTGCAATAAATCAATGAATATAAGCAATATCAAGACATAAGATGATAAATAAACACTATTTTGCATTTCCATCTAATGCATATGTATGGAAAATCAATCGATGTTCAATGTATCGATATATATGAATAATAATAATGAAATTGAAATTTTAAAATCGATGTTTTTCAATGTATCGATATAATATATTGAAAAACATTATAATCGATGTTTTTCAGTGATAAATAAGAAAATAAATCGATGTTTTTCAAAATTTTAAAATCGATGTTTTTCAATGTATCGATATATGAATATATTAATATTGAAAATGTTATAATCGATGCTTTTCAGTGTATCGACATGTAATAAGAAAATAAATCGATGTTTCTAAATAAATCCATATGTGAATATATACAATACCAATAATAAAATTAAAATTTTACAAAAATTTTTCAACATATCAATATATGAATAATAACATTGAAAATTTTATAATCGATGTTTTTCTGTATATCGATATGTGATAATAAAATAAATCGATATATGAAGAAAAATAATATTAGAACTACACATTACATATGATAATAAATAATAATATTTCGTATTTCAAACTATTCGAAAGATGTGGAAAACTGATCAATATTTTTAATGTACCGATATATGAATAATAAACAAATCGATATGTAATATAAATAGCAACAGAACGACTTCCCATTCACATATAATAATATGTAACAATATTTTATATTTCATACTAAGTGATAGGTATAGACAATAGATCGATGTTTTTTAGTGTATCGATATGGAATAATAAAAATAAATCGATATTTAAATATGGGAGCCTGATGACCGAGTGTCTTGCGCTCGGTGACACAGATTTGAGTTCGAGTCCCGGTGGTACCAGGGTTGTTTGTAGTGGTTCGGAATGCATTTTAAACCGTAGGTCCCGTTCTAGTAGGACTGTAGGGCGTTGAGAGTAGGCCTGACAACCCTATCCCGTAAAAAGAAAACATCTTCTGTCTCGAAATCTACCAATAGGCAGACGACCTTGCCCCACTATAGGGTTGTTGGGGCAATGAAAAAAGAAGATATGTAAACATAAATAGTATCAGGAAGACATTAAAATACGATTGTTTGAAATATAAAATATTTTTATTTATTAACTGATAGATCTAGACAATAAATAAAGTTTTTAAAATATTTACAAAAATATTTTCAAATATTTACAAAGTGAAAAAAATGTGACATTTAAATTTACGACGCACAATAACTGCCGAAAAATAGTATAGATAGCATCAATTCCAGTACATATCATCTGGTCAGTGAAATATCACTTTAATTTGCTGTCCAAAGTTTCAAGATTTTTTTTTTTCTTATTAAATAAAATAGAAATGCAAGTATGATTATTAAAATACAATAAAAAATGCGAGTTTATTTCATAGTTTGTTTCTTCTCAAAATGCTAAAAAAAAAGATAAAAAATTTGTTTCTCTTTTACCATTTTTTCTATTTTAGTTCGTTTACATTTTTTATTTATTTCATTTTAATCACTTATTAAATAATTTGGTAAAATAAAAATAAATAATAGTAAAATGAAATAGTTTTTAAAAATTTCAGTAAAATGAAATAAATAAAATGAAAGGCATTAAATGTTTTTCAAATACTAAAATATTCATGTTAAATTTCACTACAAATGGTGTTTGAAATTTTTATAGTTAAAAAAAGACTAAATTTTGTTTATCTTTCAATTACTCATAGTCGTTTTTAAAGATAAATATCTAAAACTACTCGTTATGGCGAAATTATATAAATAATATATCTTGTAAAAAATGAAATTGTATACCTTTATGATAAAGCATCTTTCGAAATGAAAATCAAAGGTTAAACAAATAAAAATTCAAAAAAAAAATTTTCTTTTTAACTTCAAAAAGAAATTCTATTATAATAAAAATTAAGAATTATTTTTTTATTCAAATATTTACTCTTTATTTATTACATTTGAATTAACGAAAAAGCAGACGATAATTGAACACATGAAATTTCAAAAAAGTAAAATTAATAATTTTTTTTTATAATATTTAAATAATTTTTATCTATTTCTTATGAATGAAAGCAAAGTATTTTTAAATAAATAATTAAAAAGCGGAATTTTTATTTAAAATATCTGAATTTTATTTATTTCATTAATTTATATTTATTTAGTATCAGGAAATCCCTAAAAAAAAAAAATTATTCTGAATTAGGTTTATTCAAATATTTACAAATTATTTATTACATTTAAATAAATAACAGCAGACGATAACTGAAAACTTGAAACTTAGAAAGATTTTTTATTTAAATAATATTTAAATAATTTGTATCTATTTTTTATAAATGAAAGCAAAATATTTTTAAATAAATAATTAAAAAGCAGATTTTTTATTTAAAAAGTGAGTATTTTATTTATTTCATTAATTTATATTTTCTTAATTTGAGAAAATCTTTAAAAAATATTCTTAATTATGTTTATTCAAATAGTTACAAATTACTTATTACATTTAAATAAATAAAAGCAGACGATAACTGAAAGCTTAAAACTTCAAAAGATTTTTTATTCATATAATATTTAAATAAATTGCATCTATTTATGAAAAAAAAGCAAAAATATTTTTAAATAAAAAATTAAAAAGCGGAATTTTTTATTAAAAAATAAGTTTTTTTTTTATTCTAAAAAATGAAAATTTTATTCATTTCTTTAATTTATATTTATTTAGTTTGAGGAATCATAAAAAGATTAATTAAATAAAAGATTAATTGTATAAAGATAAAAAAAAATGGAATATAACAGAGAAGTTCTAAAAAATAAAACGATTCGATTCTAGTCTATCCTTATCCAATCAGAATCGAATTTAGCGGATTTACTTCTGGTAATAGGCTAGTATTATCGGAAAAGACCATCTAGGTTGAAAGAATACTTTCTCTCGAAGTACACTGAGCACGGCTTATATTTTTTTTTTTCCGTCTAAGTCAAAAGTTTTATAAAAATCATATTACTTTCATTCACAAAAAATGAAGATTAAAAAAAGCGTTTTTGAATTTTATTTTAATAAATAAAAGTTTTTTTTTGAATATATTTGTTATTCAGAAAAGTAAGACAGAGATTTATTACTGTTTCCAACTGAATTTTGAAATATCTTTAAATTGATAAAAAATAACAGTAATTATAAGCATGTGTATGATAACCATTGGGAAATAACAATATCTTTCGATCGCCAAAATGTCAAACCTTTTTCCTTAGATAAAATTAATTTGCGTAGATTATAATTATTGATGTCCGTAGCATATCTTCAAGCTTTACGTGCCAATTGGGTAGTCTTAAATGAGTAGCAGCGGCGCAGCCCTTTGCTTATGGCATAAAGGTTAATTGTTTATGTATTGCAAGCTGCATTAGAACAATAACATAATCCTTCATTAAATAGAAATATTATTTTTTCGCCCTAACGTAATTTAAATTTATTCAATACCAACAATTTGCAATCCTTTTGAGACAGCAAAGTTGTATTTCTAGTTGATGTATATCGCTATATATACAAGTCGTTATCAATATGATGGAAACAACTGTGAATAAAAGTGACATTTGAAGATGCGCTTCGTAAGCATTAGAATGTAATCTTAGCTACTAATTATTTTTTATATAAAAAGTATAAATCGTGGTAGTATGAGGTAGCTTTACTGAAATTGTATACGTCTTAAATTTTTGTCAAAAGCGTAAAATTTTAGACGTCACAGACTTTCAAAGAACCCAAATTGTAGGAGAACGATTAGCTGGAGCAGCTGTGACTGAAATATCCCAGCATTTAGGTATTTCTAAAGATACGATGTCTAAAGTCATGCAGCGTACACACAGCTTGGCAAAACAATGTTGGCAAAAAATAGTGGATGGAAGGAGAAGCTGAGTGAAAAATACCAACGAGTATTGAAGAGGATTTTAATGTCTAAAAAGAAAACAACTGCAGTTAAAGTGACCGGATTGGATTCTCAAGCATCTGGATTTTTAAGTGTCAATAATTGCAGTTAAGAGGCACCTTCATAAACAGGACATTTATGGCAGAGCGGCAATTCTCAATATACTTTCACATCTGTTAATACCAAACGTCGTCTACAGTGGGACCACAACCACAAACCCTGGTCGATTGATAAGTGGAAGACAGTTACATGGTCAGGCAAATCCTGTTTCACACTATTTCCACACAGGTGGTTTGCGCATTTGGAGTACACCTTCACAAGCATATGATCGTATTGTCTCCTTTCAACTGTCAAGCATGGAGATGGATTTGTCATGATATGGGCAGCCGTGTCGTGGTTTTCTGCTGGACCAATCGTAACCCTTAAAGAATGGATCCGTGGGCAGAAGTATAGAGAAGTTTTAGCTGAACAGGTTAATCCTATGGTGCAAACTTTGTTTCCTGAAAGAGATGGAATTTTCAGGATGATAATGCTCCTATTCATGCAACGGGGACCTGTCCAATCATGGTTTGATGAATACGAAGATGAAGTGAAGGATCTACCTTTCCCCGCCCAGTCTATTTTTAGGGCGATCAATCCGGAATCGATATCCTAAATCGGTATCGCTCCCGGAACTTTCACAATATATTCATGTAGAATAGTTCAATAGTAATCCTCTAAACGCTATTCAGCACTTATATAATTCGATTCCCAGGCGAATCCAAGCTGTATTGCGTGCAAGACGGTAATTTAACATATTTGTAAAGGATTCCTTATAATTCCAGGGTATTTCCATTATTCTGATAATCACCTGTATATATTAATACGCGAAGCATTGTAAATATATAAATAGATATTTATTTTTAGATAATTAGTAGCTTTCATGAGAATATATTACTTAAATTTATTTTATTTAATGTGTGTAATCTGTAAAGATATGATAACGGGTATACTGTACAAAGAAACAAACTATTTATTGCCAAGTTGACAAAGATCTTGACTAGTTCGATGAGTTAATAAGCGACGTATCGATCCATTCCCTATGAAACTCTGTCGTTTCAGTCGTCGCTATTTCGTTTCATGATACCAGTTTTCAAGGAGTTTTTTTTGTTGTTGTAATTATTTTTGAAAATCTTTGTTATTATTTATTTATTTTCGACGAAGTAATAGTTTTAATGATTCATATGATGATTGATAATTTCTGATGAAGAGATCGTAATTAATGTATTTATTTTTCATATTTCTAACGATTACAATTCCTTCATGGACAAACTGCTAATTTACAGGAAATTCTCTTTTGTAATATTATACATTTTGTTGATTAATTTCTATTCTTATTCAAAATTGAACATAGTGAAAGCAAATGGCCCTTGAATGAAATAAAAAAGTCAATTCATAATTGTGAAATGGTCTAAAAATATCAATATCAACATCCTTTTTGAATTCATAGTTAAAATGTTCAGATCATGAAGTGGACTCCGAACCACAATTACACATTACATATATCAATGGCATTGCCTTGACTTGAACTCGAAACCTATTTCACCTAGAACCAGAAAGCGACTATTCTATTGCTTATTTTAATTATCAGCAATGCAGCTCAAATGCTGTTATTTATTTTATGAAAACAGAGGGGATCTCGACTTACTTTCCTATTTTAGGCTATTTCACATGAAGCCGTTTTAAATTAAACCCTATTTCGAAACAATATGAATTTATTGATTAGTCATTCCATTGCGTACTCATTTTCCTAATAACTTTGACATTTGGATTATTGTTCAAAGTGTTGTGCAAAAGTCATTGATAATTCAGTTTCTCTAATCCAGCTTTAGTACGAGGAAAATTCAGTTTTCAAATAAAATTTATTTCAAACCTGAACAAAGGGGGTTGTTTAGAATATTCGAACATGTGCCTGTTTTCTCAGGAATATTTGGGCTTCGGACAGTTATTAATATGCTGTGAAAGGGTATGCAAATGATATGTCAAAAGCTGCTTGAGATGTGTACATTTTGCTAACTTATTATCAGATAGGCATTTAAAAGATTGTTTGAATCACGTGTGGGAAAATAATGAAAATAATAAATTCATAAATTCATGGAGATATTGCTAGTTTACAGGAAATTGTTTATAATTTACACTCAAGAGCCAAAACATTATGACCACCCCTACATTTTGCAATGAACTCGCCTGGATGACGTGGAAGGCACGTGATCAGGTGGAAGTGATATTTAACTGGTATTAAGTGGTGGTATTAATCCATTCAAGGCGGGTTGAAGCTGTGTTGCGCTCCAAAGGTGGGCCAACTCGTTATTGACAGGTGGTCATAATGTTTTGGCTCTTGAGTGTATTTCTCTTTTATAGTATAATACATTTTGCTGATGAATTTCAATTTTATTCAAAATTAACAAAGCAAGGGATATTGAATAAATTAAAAAGTCAGTTTAGAATTGTGAAATGCTGCCACATCTGACGAATTCGTGGAAAGTTATATTAACCCCACCTAAACGTTGTGCTGTACTAAGGAACAAACTTGTTCTTCAATGTCGTAATATCCCCATCGTGGGCCAAACCTCTCTGCTTACCGGCAGATTGCAAAACGTGAGATACGATGTTTTTTACTGGGTAGGATTGTCAACCCTACGCCCAAATCTCTATTGTCTTATTAGATAGGGAACTACGGTTTAAAGTGGATTCCGAACCTCTACAAACATCCAGACCACAGGTGGGATTCGAAACTGAAGCTCTTGGTACCAAAAGCCAGAGCGCCAGCTAATGGCCACCGAGCGCCAGATGCCAGAGTGACTAGCGCTTGGGGCCACAGGTTTCGGAATCGAATCCCAGCCATGCCATGGATGTTTGTAGTGGTTCGGAAACCACTTTAAACCGTAGATCCCAAATATGATTGAAGAACGTTGGCCTGATCTTGTTGAAAGTTACAGCTGTTGGGCTGATTACACCTACCCCATAAAAAGAAAAAATATCTCATGTTTAGGTAAGCAGACGGCCATGGTCCATAATGGACTGCAATGGTTTATTATCAACAAAATCGTACCTACATCTATTTGCAACTAGCTACAATACAATCTATTTAAAACTATCCGGGCCTGAATGGCCGAGTGGCTAGTGCTCTGGCGCTCGGTACCACTGGTTTCGGGTTCGAGTCCCGGCGGTGCCATGGCTCGGAATCCACTTTTAAACCGTAGGTCCCGGTCTAGTAGGATCGTAGAGCGTTGCGGGGGCATTGTTACTCCGCGTCCGTGGCTTATCTTCAAGTTACAGCGCCCCCTGGGTAATGCAAAGTGGTAACGTCTGTGCAGCGTTTGCCTTAAGGCATTCAAGACCAAGCTGTCTATGTGTTTGCCAGCTGCATTAGAAAGAAAAAAAATTTAAAACTATCCCCTTCAGAATATTAACTCATTACTTAATAAATTAATTTCTTTTGAATTATCTTTTGAGCTACGTCAGCTTTTCCTGACTATTCTATTCGTTAAACTAATTATCAGCAGTTGAGCTTAAATGTGATAATTTATTTCAAAACTGAGTTGGATCTCGACATACTTTTCTAGCCGGGTTATTTTACATAAAGCCATTTTAAATTAAACCCTGTTTCGAAATAATATAAACCCATTGATTAACGTCATTTCAATACGTACTCATTTTCCTAATAATGTTCAGCATTTGAATTCGATGGGTGTTGAGCAAAAGTCATTAATAATTCTGTCTCTCTAATCCAGATTTAGTACAGGGAAAATCCAGTTTTCAAATAAAATCTATTTCAAGCTTAACAACGACAGGTTGTTTAGAATATTCGAACAAGTGCCTGCGTTCTCAGGGATATTCCGGCTTCCGGACAGTTTGTAGTGTTATTAATATGTTGTGGAGGGGGTAGGGGTATGCAAATGAAATGTCAAAAGTTGTTTGAGATGTGTACATTTTACTAGCCAACGGCCATACCATGCTGAATATACCGGTTCTCGTTAGATCACCGAAGTCAAGCATCATTGGACGCGGTCAGTACTTGGGTGGTGACCACCTGGGACACCGCGTGCCGTTGGCATTCACAAATTTGGGACCTGAATGGCCGAGTGTCTAGCGCTCGGTGCCACAGGTTTCGGGTTCGAATCCCGGCGGTGCACATGGATGTTTTGTAGTGGTTCGGAATCAATTAAAGCCGTAGATCCCGGTCTCCTATGACTGTAAGAGCGTCACGGAGCCAAAGTCAGACTTCTACCTATGGGCGCTCCATCACAACAGAAGCTGCTTCCTTCCCCTTCAATCATGAGTACGTATGGGCTCGTGGGCTCGGCCAGCCAAGTGGGATAAGAAACAACAAACACATTTTACTAACTTTTAACAAGATAAGCATTTAAGATTGTTTAAAACATATGTTAATATATGGTAAAATAATGAAATTATAGTTCGAATTCTTAAAATTATAAAAACAATTTAGAAAATAAAGTACTACTGTGTCCGAAAAGTAAGACCAATTTTCAAATTAAAATTTCCGGAGCTTACGGAATTTTAAATTTTTTTTTTTTAGGTTGATGGCACTGTGTTTTTAACATCTGTGTGAAATTTGACGTCAAAATATTCATTAGTGTTTGAGTTACGCTTGATTTTCTAAGACGCTAAAACTGTTTCCGGAGATTTTTGAAATGCCTGAATGAATTAAGCAAAGAACTTGCATTCAATTTTGTTTGTGGAAACGGATAGAATGTTGCAGAAGACATTCGGCGTGAACGCGTTGAAGACGAAGAGCCCTCTGGCCGACCTTCAACCTCGACCGACAAAACTCACGTCCAATAAATTAAAGATTTGGTGCTTGCAAATCGTCGATTTACAATTAGAGACCTTGCTGCTGATGCTAGTGTTTCAAAAAGGATCGGTCAATTCCGATTGGTACCTTCAAATCTGAAAAACTGAATGTGTCAGCTTACACTGCATTGATTCTTTGTGACTTTTTCGCAAAAATGAAATCCATATAGTTCCACAACCACCGTATTCCCACCGTGCGACTTCTGGCTATTCCCCTAATTTCAAAAGACAAATCCGGGACACCGTTTTGAATCGACTGAAGAGATTCAACGTGAATCGGTGCGCGCTTTGAAGGCCATCCCCGCCGATGACTTTTAGCATGCATTGATGATTGGAAAAAAAGTAGGCAAGTGCATTGTGTCGGAGGACTTACTTTGAAGGTGATGAAATAAATTTGGAAAAGAATAAATAAAGAGCTTTTGAAAGAAAAATAATTGGTGTTACTTTTTGGACATAGTAGGCTCAACTTCCTTGGCTTGGGGCTCTAATACCGCAATTTGAAAATCACTAAATGAGACCCTTTTACCATTAGACTATTTATTCTCAAACAGAATTTGTAGAATGGATAGTTATGACTTATGTATTAAATATTGTTTGAAAAAACTTGATTTGATACGCTTTCTGAAACATTTTGATACATTTATGAAAATAAAAAACAATTTTTAATGCTAACATCAATAATAGAATGTTTTTTTTCAATTCCTACTATTAAGTTCATACTCTCCTATATATATCTTGTTCAAATTTGCACAATCGTTCATGAAATGCTTTTTATTCATCCTCAAGTTCAAATACATTTTTTGAACTTGTAGTGGATGACACTGGATGTTAATACGGTTTTCAAATATTAATTCAGTAATTAAATTTAATTAATTAATTTTATTTTTTTTTTTAGATTTAAGTTGCATATATCTACCATAGATGGGTAAGCAGATAAACTTAAGAAAATGAGTGAAAATTATTTATAAAGGACTTTCTGCACTATAATTGTGGAAAAATTGAGAATTGACTTTAAAATTTTTTTTTTATATTACTTATTATGGTCAAATTACTATTTTTGTATAAAACAGGCTCAACTCCCTCGGCTTGGGGTCTAATGCCGCCATTTGAGAATCAATAAATGAGATCATTTGACCACTAAACTATTTATTCCATTCGAATTTGTAGAACGGATCATTCTGATGTATGTATTAAATATTTTTAAAAAAAACTTGAATTTGATACGCTTATGAAATATTACCATTTTATCCGACGTATCCTTGAGTGTTATTCAAACATATGCTAATATGTCCTTTTTTCCTTCTTTTTAGGTGATTTGCATAACATTCATCTTTTATTTTATATAACATCTTGAAAATTGGTGAGTAATCTTGACGTACTTTTATTTGATGAGAGATTGTAAATTTGATAGTATGTCGTCATTGATTAAATCGTTCTACTAGTAGAGATAATTATTCATATTTAATTTTTTATTTAAATGAAAGAGTGACATCAACATTTTGGTTATATGTACTACCAGTTATATAATTCTAGAAATTAAAAAATAATGTATAAATGTTTAAGTAAGGTAAATTTAAAGATTTTTTTTTTTTTGTAAAGGAAATGAGAATTTATGCTATAAAATTCTCATTTTCTGTATTACTGCTGATTTTTCTTAGCATAAATATGGAGTATTGTGCAGTAAAAATTGTGTAAAATGTTATATA
>BPLR01001190.1:0-60864 GCA_021605095.1 Caerostris extrusa
AAAAGTAGTCAGTATGACAATATGAATTTTATATATTGACTACTTTTTTACTAAGATTACCAATTAAATTACAAAATTACAAAATTTAAAGTAAAAGTAGTCAGTAAGACAATATGAATTTTATATACTGACTACTTTTTTTACCTAAATTACAAAATTTAAAAAGTGAAAAGTAGTCTGTAAGACAATATGAATTTTATATACTGACTACTTTTTTACTAAGATTACAAAAAATTACAAAATTACAAAATTTAAAGTGAAAAAGTAGTCAGTAAGACAATATGAATTTTTATATGACTGACTACTTTTTTACTAAGATTACAAAATTAAATTACAAAATTTAAAGTGAAAAGTAGTCAGTGATAAGACAATATGAATTTTTATATACTGACTACTTTTTTTACTAAGATTACAAAAAATTACAAAATTACAAATTTAAAGTGAAAAGTAGTCTGTAAGACAATATGAATTTTATATACTGACTGACTACTTTTTTTTTTTACTAAAGAAAAATTACAAAATAAACTTTTTTTTTAAAATTACAAAATTTAAAAAGTGAAAAGTAGTCAGTAAGACAATATAATTTTATATACTGAGCTACTTTTTTTAAATGTTAAATATTACAAAATTTAAAAACAGTAAGACAATATGAAACGATTTCTAGTGAAAATCATTAAGAATTCCATATGTGATCAATTTTAAAAATTACTTTGTCTTTTTACATTTTAAACAAAAACTGTTAATGATCCCCAGAAATAATAATTAGGCTTAAATTGGCTTAGAACTTTTTTTAACGACGGTTTCTTCAGCAATTTTTATAAACACCTAAACTCTTGTTAAACAGAAGTTTTCTGGAATGTACTTCAACAAAACATAATGCAAAAGGAATACTCAACTACGAATTCATATGTGATTAATTTTTAAAAATTACATTTTCTTTACATTTTAAAAAGATAAAATGAGGACGTTTGTTCAGTTACTGCAATTAAACATTGGTTAATAATTAATTAAGCTCAAACTGATTAATATCTTTTTAACCACGAACTCTTCATATTTTAATACCTAAACATTTGCTCAACAGAAGCTTTCTGGAAAATACTTCAACAAAATCTAACACAAAGGAATAAACCAAACCTAAAAAGTATCCCAATCTACTTTGTCTTATGTGCTATAATAAAAACACATTACTTTCAGAACAGAGACACACCAATAAATTTCTTGTCTACTACCATTGAAAGCCAAACAATTGCCTTTTAAACGCCAATAAAAGAGGATATAAAAATAGTCCAATAGCTTGAACAATTATTTCTTGGAAAATGGCGACATACGATCCCAGCTGAAATTTTTCATCCCATTGAATTTGTGGAGGCATTGTTGCCATCGGTTATTGCTCCCAAATTGCTTTTCTTCTGGCCTTTGATTTCAATTAAACAGAACACGGAAATGTTTTCTGCTTCGAAATTTCTGAAATGAATCGTAAAATTCATTCTAGTCAGGTGGAAATAGTGCCGCTGCTATGTAAATGGAGTTTGGAGAACACATGATTTGATATTTAAGGTTAAATAGGTTGATGTCTGCTTAAGTATAAATATTTATGTAAATATAATTAGGATATGTGAGTGCTTTTGTTTTAAATGGGATATCGTAAAGATATTAAGCTTTCAGTTTTTAAATTCTTACTGAGATTATGATATGTATTTTGCAAATTATTATTGTACAGATAAATAGGAATTTGAGCATCATCTAAAAGCAAAAGCTTAGTGATTTTAGATTGTGTTTGATCATTGTATTGGATTATGTATAAAATTGGGTTTTAACTTGGAAAAACCAATATTTGTTTTTAGTACCAAATAATAATTTGTTCACTCATGCAGGTTTGAGTATGAAATGTTTAAAAACAATCCAGAATATTTATCATTCAACTTTTTATCAATGTTTGTTTAGAATTACAAAAAAAGATATTTTAAACGAATTTATACTAAAGAAAAGCGTTATAAAAGGAAGGTAGCACTACGATATACTTTTTTATTTATTTAATATTTTCTTTTTAACCTCATGATTCAATGCCTTAAATAATAAGATAAATTATATTTATATTTATATATTTTTTATAAAACACAATAAAATAAACTTTAAAAATTAATAATTCAATATGTAGATTAATAAGAAACTGAAATCACGCATAAACAAAATATACTGAAATTAAAAAAATGAAATGACAATTGCAAAATGATGGAATTCAATCTATACTTTTGTTGTCCTCTAGCTATTCCATGTTATCGAATACGTCATTAGATGCGTTTATCCTTTGAATCCAGGTACTTAGTGAGCAGAAGCAATAACATATTTGTAATGTCCTTAAGAGGTATTCATTGATAAAGCTGTAAGGATATTATAATTAATTTTTTGGACTTTTGCTACAATTCTGGAAAATATGACAACATATTTCCTGGATAACACCATATTATTATATTTTGTATAAATATTTGTGCAATTTATACAAATAATTGTCATAAATATTTGTATAAATATATCTGTCAATATATTGCGAATGCAGATTCTAGCTATTTACCCATTTGATATTTGTGTTAATCTAATAATTTTCAGTTTCACTGTTGCAGTTTAGCATTTTGGATCTTTACAATTTCACTCTGTTATTTTTATTTTTCAAGAAATTTAAAAAATGCAAGGAGCATTTTCAGGGTTTTTAAATTTGCAAATTCTAGAATGGTTTTCTTAAATAATTGGATTATATTTCGAAGAAATACGATTTATTTTACGTGTAGCGAAATCTATTTCGGCTTTTGTTGCGTAAAATGGTCATGTTTTATAGTGATTCTTTATGAGATTTCTTTTTGATGATTGTATAGATTTATTTGTGTTCTTTACATATATATATATATATATATATATATATATATATATATATATATATATATATACGTGCCATAAAATCTTCAAAAAGTAAAAATAAAATAAATAGGATCATATTCTTCTGTAAATTATTTATCTATATAAGATCTAGATCTATAATTTTCTTGTTGTTTAAAAAATTAGTAGCATAAAAGCTAAATTTTGTTACGGCATAAAGGAAAAGTCTCTCAAATTTTAATTTTTAATTTTTTTTTGGATATTGTTGAAGATTATAATAAAGTGGTACTAAAATTCATAACTATAAGAACTCATTATAGCAATATCTGAATTGATTGTTTATTTTTTGTTCAATTAAAAAAGAATTTCATTAGAAGAGGAAAACGAAAATACAAATTTACATTACAATGCAAATTTATATTTTAAAAAACAAATTTGCATTACAAAACGCAAATTTACGTTACAAGCTTTGCATTAATACAAATTTTACATTACAAGCGAATTTCAGGAAGTACAAGGTTTACATTTACAATCACAAAGTTAACATTTGAAATTCTTTTATGAGCTTCTTTAACAAATACATACCTTATTATTAGTTTATTTTTCAATATAAGAACCTCAAACTGTGTGAAATTTTTAAAATGTTTTCAAGTATACCAAAATATAACTTATGTCAAGATAAACCTAATATTATAATAATTTATAAACATAGAATATTCTGGAAGATAAATTTCCCTAAATTTTGGTTATTTTAATAAAAAGAAGTGTCAGTTTTCAGTTATTGAATGAAAGTTTGTCATATTTATCATTGTTTTTTTAGCAATTTAAGTTTCAAGAGACATTGTTTCATGTACCATATGTTGTGTTCATAAAATTTTGCGAAACACCCTATTAATTTAATTGGTTAAAGTATATGTTTCATAAATAAATTAAGCAGAGGTATTATAAATAAATTTTTTATCATCTGGCTGTTGTTTCCTGATATTCTTCTAAACAACATAAACATAAAACAACTGCATATAGGCAAATAAAAAGTAACATATATCCCCACACATCCATATAAAAGTAACATTTTTATCCCGTAAGTATTTGTATATTGGTAATATGTCCCTTATGGTCCTGTATAATGGCATGAATATGCCACAAAACCTAATATATCAATGCCTAATAAATTCAAATAAAGCTCTGAGCCATAACGTTTAAAGATGTTTCATCAGAGAATTTTACGGAATAAAATATGTTTTGTTGCTGCACTTTATTATTAAATGCCCCTTATTTGCATTTTGTAAAACTATTAAACTTATTACTAAAATTATTAATGATTAACATAATCCACATATAGAAAGTTATTATCGTTGCGTGGTATAAAATAAGGTTAGAAAAGATTTCATCGGACTTTGTACATTTTAAAAGTTAAGATGAAGATTTTGACTGAAATATGTAATAAAGTATAATTTATTTACTTGTAAGGCATTATGTATATTTCCGACTTATATTTCCTCTCGTTATTCGTCATAGTAACTCTGGTAAATTTACTGAAAATATCAACTTTTCGGTTAGCTAAATATACATTAGCTTGAGAATACTTTACATCATATGGACGAATTTTCCAATCTATATGATTAACGTGCAGAGCACATATGAAAAATATATGATCAAACTAAAAGTTAGAACTCAGTTAGTTTAGAATTCCCAATGTACAACCCACAAGAGATATCGTTAAATTGCTTTAATTGATGATATCAAATTCGTTTCTTTAATGATGAAGTTAAATGTAGTACCTCATGAATCAAATTAAAGTACGTTGGCATTTGCAGATTTTTACCTAAATTAGGTTTGAATATTTCTCTGGCTGCATATGGCTCTATGATGCTATGAATGTTGTCTGCCATTAAATCGTAAACTCTATTAAAATTTAGACATTTTACATACTATATTTTTTTCTTTTTATAAATTTATTTTTATATATTTTTGATAAAAATATATAATGTAACATTACACTTTTTATTTTGTGCGATATGTTTTAATTCAGTCGTTATTTTTTTTTTTTTTTTTGATTTGATCAAAGAGTTAAAGTGAAATCACTCCAAAATCAAAGAGTTGAAAAACCCATTTAATTAAGACATATAACATAAAATAAAAGTAGTTGTAGGTTAGATATTTTTATGAAAAAACCATATAACAATAAATTTATATAAAGAAAATATATATATATATATATATATATGAATATAATATATATCCTAATGTTTAATAGAGTTTATGATTTTATGGCAGTCAACATTTATATCAACATATGCAGCCAATGAAATGTTCAACCCCAATTTAGGTATAATTGTAAATGCTAACATGCTAATATCCATGGAAAGAAGCAAAAATGTTTGTTACTTTTATGGGTATTAGAAAGTTACAACATTTTTGCTTCTTTTGCCATGGATATTGTGCACATTATTTTTATTATTATTGCATTATATATAGTGCACATTATTTGTATTATTATTGCATTATACATAGTGCAAATATGCATTATATACAGTTCACATTATTTGCTAAATATTCTGCATACCATCTATCACTTAACTAGTAGATTTTATATGTGGTTCGGCGTATGTTTTTTTTTTCTGCAAATGGGGTCATTGGAAACTACGCGTTTGATGACAACATAGGACCATATGCAGCCAATGAAATGTTCAACCCCAATTTAGGTATAATTTGTAAATGTTATCATGTTAATATTTTGAGCAAAGAAGTTAAAAATGGTGCAACTTTCTTATGTATATATTAGAAAGTTACAAAAATTTTTGCTTCTTTTGCCATGGATATTCTGCACATTATTTGCATTATTATTGCATTTTATATAGCATTTATATATAGTGCACATTATTTGCATTAGTATTATTGCATTTATATATAGTAGTACATTATTTGCATTATACATAGCATTTATATATAGTGCGCATTATTTGCATTATTACTGCATTTATATATAGCATTTATATATAGTGCACATTATTTTCATTATTATTGCATTTTATACAGCATTTATATACAGTGCACATTATTTGCATTATTATCGAATTTATACAACATTTATATACAGTGCAAATTATTTGCATCATTGTTGCATTTTATATAGCATTTATATATAGTGCAAGTTATTTGAATTATTATTACATTATATATAGTGCACATTATTCGCATTATTATTGAATTTTATATAACATTTAAATATAGTGCACATTATTTGCATTATACATAGCATATATATATAGTACACATTGTTTTACATAATTATTGCATTTATATAGCATTTATATGTATAGTGCACATTATTTGCGTTCAAGTTTCATTTTTGCGCATTTTTGTTTCAAGTTATTTTATTTGAATTTTATACAACATTTATATACAGTGCAATTATTTGCATTATTGTTGCATTTTATATAGCATTTATATATAGTGCAAGTTATTTGAATTATTATTACATTATATATAGTGCACATTATTCGCATTATTATTGAATTTTTATATAACATTTAAATATATAGTGCACATTATTTGCATTATACATAGCATATATATATATAGTACACATTGTTTACATAATTATTGCATTTTTTATATAGCATTTATATGTATAGTGCACATTATTTGCGTTCAAGTTTCATTTGCGTTTTGTTTCAAGTTATTTTATTGAATTTTATACAACATTTATATACAGTGCAATTATTTGCATCATTGTTGCATTTTATATAGCATTTATATATAGTGCAAGTTATTTGAATTATTATTACATTATATATAGTGCACATTATTCGCATTATTATTGAATTTATATAACATTTAAATATAGTGCACATTATTTGCATTATACATAGCATATATAATATAGTGCACATTGTTTGCATAATTATTGCATTTTATATAGCATTTATATGTATAGTGCACATTATTTGCGTTATTATTGCATATGTCACGTTTAAATATAGTGCAAGTTATTTGCATTTTATATAGCATTTATACATAGTGCACATTATTTGCATTATTATTGCATTTTATATATAGTGACCATTATTTGCATACATAACATTTAAATATAGTTCACGTTATTTGCATTATTATTGCATCATATTTGGCATTTATATATAATGCTCATTATTTTATTATTATTGTATTATATATTTCATTTATATATAGTATACATTATTTGCATTATTATTGCATATATAACATTTAAATATAGTGCACGTTATTTGCATTATTGCTGTATTATATATAGTGCACATTATTATTCCGTTATATATGGAATTTATATTTAGTGCACATTATTTGATAAATATTCTGCATAACAACTATCACTTAACTAGTACATTTTATATGCGATTCATGGATTTTTTTTTTTCTTCAAATGTGGTCTATAAATACTAAAAGTTTGAACTTTTCTGACCTATACGAATTAAAAATAAGATTTGCAAAAAAATTCCAGTGGCCAAACATGGCGGTGTTCGTTCCTGGTCTGTCATTTAGACACTTGACTGGAAATTAAAACATCGACTCCTGACAGCAAGAGGGTGAGAGCCCGTCGAGTTGCAAGGAGGTGCTTAAATAAGACACCCTCATCTGTTGTTCGCATTGTGACACATGTCACCTTTTAACAATCGCGCATTTGCAGCCTCTTCTCCAACAATTACTGCACATAAAAAAAAAGAAGAGGAATCACTCTTCAATTGTTCTCAAGACACCAGCATTATGGAGAATATTTTTCAAAGTACCTCTTTATTAGTGTTTAATTACGCTCAGGAGTTACATTTCCAAAACAAACCTTGCCAAAGAGAATGAAAGGGAAAGAAGTAGAAGAATAAATAAAAAAAATCTTAATTATTTTGCTTTAAAGGTAAAGCTTTTTAATTTTTCTTGAGTGAGGGACAAGATTTCTATGGAGGGGTGGTAGAGAGGAAATAATTCTTTTTTAATTAAAATTTTGCTTTAGAACGGAAAGATGATGCTTGTGATAGACTATTTATAATTATTCCCATCTTTTCAATCTTATGTGAGAAGTCAAGGTAACGTAAAAACCAGGATGATTTATGATAGAAGGTTTTAAAATTAGAATATTAAAAAAAAAATTCAATTTTTTCTTCCATGATAGTATACAAGAATATTTTTATACTTTTATTTTAGAAGGGATGTTATACAAAAATTGGTTTTCAAAAATTAATTAATAATGTTAAAACCATACTGCGGTATTTGAAATAAAAAAATACACTTTTAATTCGATTTGTTAGCTTTATTTTTTAAAAACATACTCAGTATAACTAAAAATATGAAGCTAAAAGTTTCAATACTTATGTTTACTGAAAATAATTAATAAAGTTTAAATACTTAGTTTTTTAAATAGAAAGCAATTTGCAATGTTAATGAAAAAATTTTAAGACAAAACAGATTTAATAAAATCATTGATATCGTGTTCCTGTTTGCTTTTTGTATTTCAGATTTATTTGTTATACCCTTTTTTTTTTTTTTTTTGAGTATATTTGAAATATTTTTTTAACATATGCTTGAAACATTTTTTAGAAGATAAAAAATAATCAATAATAGATCAATAATCAATCGTGTATCAACGCTTTTACTTTTTGCCATTTAAAAAAATATATTATATTTAATTTCATTTCAAATAGTGGGGTATCGTTGAATTTAAGCGAAAACAATAAAAAAATAAAATATGCAGAAAATATTGTTTTTAATGAATAATCAACATAGGTATAACAACAATATTATAAATTTTTAACATGGGGAGGTAGAAGTTTCATGGAAGGAGGGAGAAAATAAGTCTTTTTAATTAAAATTTTGCTTTAGAACGGGAAAGATGATGCCGTGATAAAGACTATTTATACGTATTCTCATCTTTTCAATCTTAAATGTAAGAATCAAGATAACGTAAAAACCAAGATGATTTATGATAGAAGGTTTTAAATTAAAATATTAAAAAAAAATTAATTTTTTTCTTCCATGATAGTATACAAGAATATTTTTAAACTTTTATTTTAGAACGGATGTTATACGAAATTGATATTTTTCGAAAATTAATTAATAATGTTAAAACCTTATTTCATTGTTTAAAATAAGAATTTTTCAAAATAAAAAAAATTTTAATTCGATTTGTTAGAATTGTTTGAAAATATTACTCAGTATAACTAAAAATATGAAGATAAAATTTTCAGTACTTATGTTTGCCGAAAATAATTAATAATGTTTAAATAATTATTTTTTTAAATAAAAAAAGCAATGGCAATGTTAATGAAAAATTGAGACAAAACAGATTTAATGAAATAATTGAGACAAAACAGATTTAATGAAATAATTGAGTTCATGTTTCTGTTTGATTTTGTATTTCAGATTTATTCTCTTCATTTATTTTGTTATATTTGAAATATGTTTTTCTAATATAAGCTTTAAACATTTTTTAGAAGATTAAAAAAATACTCTCATGCAAGCAGAAAACAATAAAAAAAAAAAATAGAGAGAAAATGTTGTTTTTTAAGGAATGATCAACATAGAAATAAAATTATCAAATTTTAAATTTTAAAAATAAATTTTAAATAAAATTTATAAAAAAATATAAAATTAAACATGAAGTAAAAACTTAATAATTAATATAAAATTATTATATATAATAATAAGAAGAAGACGAAGAATTTTATATTAAATATAAAATTATTATTAAATTTTAAATAAAATTTATATAAAATTTGAAATTATTATTTACATTATAAATTTTTTACTAAATTTTGAATTTAAATATGTTATAAATATTAAATATTAAATTCAAATTTTCTGATATAAATTTCTTATTATTTAATTAAAATATAATGTTTGTTTATGTAAACATCGCAAAAGAGTGATATTTAACTTGCATTAAATTCAATACACTCCTTTTTAAATTTTTGCAGAGTTAATTTTTCTTCAGCAAAAAAATTACAGACGCTTTTTATTCGATCTACAGCTGCGTTTTGTGAAGGTATCGGCGTGAATATAGTAGGAAGTTTACATTATAGATGTAAACAGATGTTCTCATGAGACGTAAACAAAACGAAATAAATCACAAAAAAGGCAGTGACAGGAAATAAACAAACCAGGCTACGATATAGTTTTAGAACGAACAAAACTTAATTTTCGATAGATAAAAATCGTATTTGTTTACAAGGATAATTATTTCTTCCTCTATGATATGTTTTTTGAAAAAAGTATATCTTGATATCCTTTTATGAAGATAATATTTTTTCAATTATATTTTTACAAATTATTTTATTCTCACAATTTGGAGAAAATAAATGCTTTTAGCTGGTCTTTTTCGGTAAAAACTGATTTCGCCTTTGTTTAAACTTTTAATATTTCCTTTAATCTATTAATTTTTTTTTTTCAAAATAAATAGATAAAAATATATGCAATCTTAATCATAAAATTTACATTCGTATCTTAAATATAGTAGAATTTGAGTACTTAAAAGTGTTTCACCATTCCTTATTTAATGAGATTGATTGTATTTCACTCAATAATCTTAATTTTTTGCCAGATTTCAATATATTAAAAATTTGTAGTGGACTGCAATATTTTATAAAATTAAATTTTCTTTTTCAGCATTTAACTATTAAAAATCTTGCCCTTTCTAGTGAATTGCCCTTAAAACCACAGATAATTGCATATTATTGTTTGATAACGAGTAAATTACATTTATCTACTGAAATGGCAAATATGTAGCAGATGAGCATTGGATAAGTATTGCCATTTATTTTTTTTCCGATTGATCATAGAATTTATTAAGAGAGAACGAACCTAGATTTTACACATGGAGTTTAGGTATTCCTTTTATCCTTTTCATACCCAATGAAAGATATTCCAATTGAAATATTTGCCGTATCAATCAGTGAAATATAAACCTTACTTATTTCAACAACATGTTATAAATATTAAATTATTTCAGTACATTTGCATCTGTTAGGTTATAAATCAGAATCCCATGATTGGAAATCCTTCCATCCCCAAAACATGTAATTAAAAATGTTAAAATATTAATTATAATTGTGTAATACTGATTCACATGCTAATAGAAAAAAATTAATTATTTACCTTTCTGTAATAGCATTGTAAAACTTTTTCTCACATTGTTTTTCTTCCCCCAAAAAAATTATGATTTTATTTCAGTTTATATTTTTATCTTCTATCAAATATTAATACTTTTTTATTTGTATAATGATATTTTCTTTATAAAAATCTAGATTTCATTTTTCTTTCGCCCCCTAAAAAGCAAACTTTTTCTTTTGAATCCTTCGCAAACCCATCCACACGAGTTGTCAGAAAAATCTTTTTACATTTTCACTTTGAAAAGGTTGCTTTTGCTGCAGACAGCAAAATAAATATGTATATGTTTTCTATCAGATTTCTTTGTGTTTGCATAGTTTTTAAAGCACACCTTTTTGCTGTTTATACAATGTTATTTATTTTTGTTCTGCATTTTCTTTTATATCTCGAAGACTTTTTCTTTGTATTAGAATTTCAATTTTGGAGGAGGTTTGATGTATTTTCACTATCAAATAATAAAACATTGGAAATCAAATATTTAAAATCTTTTTCAATCAAATATTTAAATAATTTACTATACTGATATATTTTACTAATTCTGTCTTTTTCTACTTTACTTTCATATTTGAAAATAGAAAAAATAAATGAATATTTTTTGGCATTAAAATTTGATGCACATAAAAGTGTCAACATACAATAGTCAAAAGATATATTTTTATAATTTTCTGAGTGTACGCACCCATTGATAAGGCTAACTTCAGAGGATTATAATGAATTTGTTATGAGTTTTGCTGGTTTCTGGAGGACTTGTTTCAACATCTTTTCTTATATATTTTGTATAGCTATTTGTATGTCTTTTCTCAGCAAATGTATTGATAAATTTGATTATTTGAAATTTTTCGAACTTCGGGTAATATTTTGTCCATACTGAAATAATAGGTGTTAACATGCTGAAGGTATTGAATTTCTTAAATTTAATAATGGCAAATTTTTAGATTTGTATTTCTTGAAATTTTGTATTCATCCTTGAAATTTTTTTCATGTTTCTGTTTCTGTTTAGCGAATGGTAGGATGTGGGCGTCTTAATTGTAGTATTTCTGTATTTTTGTCCATGCTTCAAGGAAAGCATACAACAGAGCTAAAATTTTTTTTTTGTTTATTGTTTTCTTTCAATTTTGTATTTTTTATCTTAATGTAATATATGTACCAGATTATTCATAAAAGATATCATAGGTATAACATTTATACCTATGATACCATAAGTAACTTTTAAGTAAATTTAATAAATGCTTTCATGTTCTACGGACTCGGAATTTTTTCTACCTACGGGTATTGCACAACCCACAACACAGAGTATTTTAATTCTGTTAACGGGCATATAAAAAAAGACAAGATTTTTTACGTCCTGTGACTGTCGTTACAAGAAATGAGTTTCATCATCCATTGTTATTTAAAAATTTCGTCTAACTGTACAGTGCGTATTTAATCTGAAATAAGATTCGCAAAGAGAAATAATATAACCAAGATGAAGATTAGAAATGTAGTGCCGGAATTTAAAAAAAATGCACTGTATCGTCGAAATGACAGAAACTTCTGTAGGAAGAGATTGAAGAAAAGATTAAATAACACTGTCTTTAATCTTCTAAAAAACCATTCATAAGATTTTAATCAATGCTCATGCCAAGCTGAATTTTGGACAGAACATATTAACACATTTCGAAGAATCATTCATATAGTGTTAAAGATTGGCAAACAATTAAAAATAACTAACATCATTATGAGGTTCATGGCTAGACTATAATTTTTATTTACAAGCATTATGCATGTGTATATATATACAGAACTTTGGTTTATTACAAATTATTATTTACAAAGAAATGAAAATTTAATTCACAAATTCAGATTCGCAGTTCATTCCAAAGTAGGAGATTTTCAGATTTCTCAAGTCTACGACGAATCTATTTCACCCGGTCTGCAGCAGACCTTAATTATCACACGGTGCCATAAGGTGGCTGTTCAGTTACTTTACAGAAAAGAGGAAAACAGCACTTCTTGTCAACTCGTCTCAGAACATTCTTTCTCTCCTTCTAAAAACCTCACTTTAAGGAAATCCGTCAATGAGGGTCGGGTCAGCTCTCTTCACTTCTCTTTGTAGTCGACACTTCCTCAGCCCATGGTCTATAGCCAATCTGTAGTTGTTTTTTTTTACCTGTGAAAGTCGAACAGACAATCTCTAATTTCATGGTGCATGATTATCCATGACACTGATTATCTGCTGTCAGATTTGAGTAACATGTGGTTTTCTTTAGAACAAAACACTAATTGCATCTAGTATAAATATCCACGGTACTGCTTATCTGCTGTCAAATTTGAGTGATAGATTGTTATTATGCACTTGTTAAATAATATGCAATTCTATCCCCTGAAATAGAAATGCTATATCTCCTCTCTTGGGAAAGATGCTGCAATATCCTCGATTATTTAGCCTTTAAGATCGACGGCAGTTTCTCGCATCCACTTACAGTGCTTGATTTCGCAATGGTGCCCGGACTCATGAATTTGATCTATTTCCGCTAGATCACGAAGGATTGGCAACAACAACACACCTCACACTTCGAACATTTACTCTGATTACATTATTTACAACATGAATTTAATATACGCTCTAATAATTATAAACATACTCTTCCATTTATTGAAAATTTATTAATAAATTCATGAGTATGTTTGGTTTGAGATTATATTGTACATACTGTATAATCCAAAAAAATTGATCCTTAATTTTTAATAATACGGCATGTATTATTTATTTATTTATTATTTTATTTATTTATTTATTATTATTTAATTTAGTTTACGCCATTTGGCTTCTTTATAGGTGTATATGTGAAATGGAAAAAAAAAATATTTTATATAGAACTGTCTGAAGATCTAAACTGCATACTTCATAAATTTATGTACATATATATATATATATATATATATTTACTTGCCTTTATATTCTTTCAAACTACGTATATGCATATAATCAAATCCACTGTTATTGAAAATAAATTCCCTGTCCTCAAACAAAATGTACGACGATAAAAATGTAGATTTAAATACTTACTTCAATTTCACACCGGCACAACTTATATCTCTTTGAAAGTACTATTTAATAGAAGGCTCTATTTTTCCAATTTATTTCGATTGTTCTCTAGTAGTGGGATAATATCTTTTTTACTTCCCCCTACTACTTCTTTCATTTTTTTCTCTCACATTCTTGTTCATTCTGAAACGTATTACTTTGTTCCTTTGATTTGAATGTCTCCAATGGTGCTATTCAACTGAGAAGAGAATGATATAAATAAGCATAAATGTAATACTGTAAAAAAAAGTTAGTAGTTACTATGAAATTGATCACAATTGGTGCAAGTCAGTACTTGGGAAATGGTTAAAACAACAGAAACTTTTATCCTTGTTCTTATTGCAAAATTAATATAGAAATTAAATTATTTTATTAGCAGGAGTGTATGGTTTGTTTTGTTTATTGAAATATAATTTTAAATAAGTTTAAATTTAAATCTATTAATAAAATAATATCCCCACATTATTTTTTGTTTAATGTTATAAACGAAAGTTAAAATCATTATTAAATTGGTTTTTACAATTCTAAATAAATCTTTTTAATTTTCAAAAAAAAAAAAAAAAATTAGTGATGGGTTTAAAACATAATTTGATATGAATTTGACTTCTACTATTTATTGGGCAGTTTTAAAACTATTCAATCCGTATACTACATTAATTTGAAAATGATATATTTATAATAAAAAAAAATGGCGAAATTTGTATTTAATTTTTGTATAGGCATGTAAAATTCTATTGGTTTAAATTTATTTAAAAGCAAGTAATATAACAATTTTAATTTTTATAATTATAATTATAAATTAGTTTTATGGATTCAACTAATTAGGTTTGGAAATATAATACAAACATAAATTCCATACAAAGTTCTAAAATATCAAATTAATTTTTTTTTAATAACAGCAAAAAAGGATTGGAAATTTATTGTTTATTTAATTGTCTTTGATGTTTAATATAATTTTTGTTTGATGTATTTTTCTGGATTTTGTTTGATGTTTGTGTGATGTATTGATATTTAATATGATGTTTTTTTTATGTATTGATTACGTCAAGTAATCGTTTACTCTATTAAACTTTTATGTTGAAATTTCCTGTCACATTCTCTCTAAATTTGTAATGATGTTAAATATTTGGTAAAAACATTTTGAATCAGAATGTCTAATAAAATTATCTCTATATATTTTTAAAAATGTGTAAAGAAACTTTCTTAATTTTCAAAACATACAATTATTAATAAAAATATATTAAAAAGACACGTTCAAAAATAATTAAAATTTCAATATTATTTGATATTTGAATGAATACTCTTTAATGAATTCAATATATACGACTAAATGCTGAATATTATTCTAATATAAAAATCATTTGTATTTTTAATTTGTTAACTTTTACTAAAAATAGAAATTAAATTATCTTACTAACATCCATGTATGGTTTGCTTTGTTTATTAAAGTATAATTTTAAATAAGTTTAAATTTAAATCTATTAATAAAATAATATTTCCACATTACTTATTTTCTTTTTAATGTCATAAACCAAAGTTAAAATCATTATTAAATTGATTTTACAATTCTAAAAAACAATATTTTCAAAAATAAATTAGTCTTAAACAAAAGAATAGATCAGCAATACATAAATAAATATTTTTAGTGATGTGTTTTAAACCACAACTTAATTTCTGTTGTTTATTGTAAAGATTTAAAATTGTTTAATCCGTAAACTACATTAATTTGAAAATAATATATTTAGATTTATAATAACAAGATGGCGAAATTTGTATTTATTCAATTCCTTCTATTAGCTCACACTCTCCCTATATATATCTTTTTCAAATTTTCAATCATTGATAAAATACTTTTTTATTCATCCACTCAAGTTCAAATACATTTTTTGAACTTGTAGTGGATGACACTGGATGTCAATACAGTTTTTTTTCAAATATTAATTCAGTAATTAATTAATTTAATTTAATTTTAGTTTTTTTTTAGATTTAAATTGCATATATCTACCAATAGATGGCGCCAGATAATCTTAAAAAAAATGAATGAAAATTATTTATAAAGGACTTTCTGCAATATAATGAAAAAAAAAAAAGCAGGAATTGATTTAAATTTTTTTTTTTTATATTACTTGTTTAAAAGCATGTAATATAATATTTAATTTTGTTTTATATGCGTGTAAAATTCTGTTGCAGAGATATATAAAATTATTTTTAATTAAATTTATTTAAAGCAACAAATATAGTAACTTTTGATTTTTACTTATTATTATTAATTAGTTTTATTACTGCAACTAATTAAGTTAAAAATATAACACAAACATAAATTACTTACAAAATCTAAAATATCCAATTAAATGTTTTTGTTAGTAGCAAAAATGCGGAAATTAGATATTTATTTTATTGCCTTTGATGTTTATTTAATTTAACTGTATATTGATTAATTCAAGTAATCGTATGTAGTATTAAACTTTTATGTTGAAATTTCCTGTAATTTCCTTTCTGAATTTGTAATGTTGTTAAATAATTGATCAAACCTTTTTGAATCAGAATGTTTAATAAAAATTATCTCTATATATTTTTAAAAATGTGTAAAACATCTTTGTTATTTTTCAAAACATATTTGATAACATTAATATGTTAAGAAAAAGAGTCCAAAAATAATTAAAATTCAATATAATCCTTCATGAATTCAATATTTATCACTAAATGATTAACATTATTTTAATACCAAAACCATATGCAACTTTAATTTGTTTAACATTACTTGAAATAGAAATTAAGTTATTTTATTAACATCTGTGTTAGATTTTTAGTTTTGTTTATCGAAGTATTATTTTACATAAGTTTAAAATTACATCCATTGTGAAATTACACCACCTATTATTTTCGTTTAATTTTAAAGTTAAAAGTATTATTAAATTAATTTTTACAATTCTGAATAAATCATTTGAATTTTCTAAAAATAAATTAGTCTTAAATTAAAGAATATATTAGGAATACAGAATATTTTAACGTTGCATTTAAACCAATGTTTGGTATGAATTTGAGTTTTATTATTCACAGTAAAGATTTTAAATAATTTCTACTAAATTAATTTAAAAATTATATATTTATGTTAACAAGATAGTGAATTATTTAATTTTAATAAAATTAATTAATTTAATTTACAACATTTTCCGAAATTGCCAATAGCCTTTTGTTATTTATATTAAAATATTTTTTACGATACCAGTTAATTTCTATTTGTTTTAAATTTATGTCATATTGGTTAAATAATTGGTATAATAATTTAAGTTATTGTCACAAATTCAAAATAAATTTTTTTGAAATTTTATCACTTTAAATTATTAATAAGAATGGAAATACAATTCCTTACAGTGAATATTTTTTACAAAACTTAGTATTTTAATTTTTCTTTTATAATTTTCAGAGTATTTCAAATAAGATTTGTTATATTCAACAAGACAATGAAATGATTTTCTAATAAAACATTTCTCTTTTCTATCCCACACTGCTGTTTATTATGATAAATTATTTAAAATTAAAATCGTTTTGATAATTTTGACACCTGTAATCTTTTTTAGATTTTTTATCAAATATATTCTTTTCAATATTATTATTTTTAAAAAGAGAAAAATTACTTAATTTATTATTTCTGACACCTATGAATAGCGACGGTTTTGATAATTATTAAAATAATTATGAACCTAATTAAAAAACAAATTAAGGAAAAATTATGTATCGTGATGTTTGAAATATAAATGTGAATTAAATATTCTTTGTTTTGAAAGACTTTTATTTTTCTAAACATTTAATTCTTATATTTATAAGAATATTAAATATCCGTTGCAACATTTCATTATAAAATAAAATGTAATTTAAAATCATCACTAAGAAAATTAATTTCTTTTGAAAATTTTTCTTATCGTCTAATTAATATTTTAGGAAACTAATTCAAGTTTTTTTAATTGTAAAAACCGAATTGACAAAAAGTTTTCTTTGTATTTAATTTTTAATCTTCATTTTTATATAATAGTTTTGAAATGCCATCGAAAACCTTGATGTGCTTCGATATCCTTTCTTAAGATTATGGTTTTCTGCGCAAAATAATTTGCATTTGATTAATTATGACATACATTACAAACATTACAATAAATAACCTACCTGATAATGGCTTTTAGCAAGATTTTATTGAAGCGTTTTATGTAATTTTTTTTTTTACTTAGATTGAAATTATTGATTAAAAAACTTTTGATTTTGATCATATTATTGGCTTAATTCTCTTCTAAATCCATCATATATTCAATGTAAGTTGATATTTCTTGAATAGTCCATATTCTATATGATAAATCCACATTTCTTATAAAGTCTATATTTCATATAAGACTAAATATTCCATCATATATTCCATATGGGTCTATATTCCTTAAATAATCTGTATTCCATCATATATTCCATATGTCTATATTCCTTAAATAATATATTATTAGAATATATTATTTAAATAATTAATAATATATTAAATTACATTTTAATCCTTAATAATATTTTATCCTTTAATAACATATTAAATGTATATTCTATATGAGCCTAAATATATCATATATTTCATATAAGTCTACATTCTTTAAATAATCTATAATCCATATGAGTCTAATTATTCCATCATACATTCCATATTCCATCGATATATCGCTCAAGCCAGCTATGTAAATATACACCACTTTGCACTTAAATTTCCTAGCAAAAGCAATACCAATCGCAGATAATGATTGGAGCCATGTTGAAATACTTTCTTCTCTTGAAGACTTATCTGCAAGAAATGCGAAAGAGAAAAAATTAATATAAGAATATAACAAGGCAGGAGAATTTTTTTTTTTCTTTCGTTTAGATTCGACACGTGCATATACCTTTCCCATTCCCCCGCCAT
The DNA here is from genome assembly GCA_021605095.1 of Caerostris extrusa. Lineage (NCBI taxonomy): Eukaryota > Metazoa > Arthropoda > Arachnida > Araneae > Araneidae > Caerostris > Caerostris extrusa. The sequence goes on from BPLR01001190.1 coordinate 19,002, forward strand.
TCCATGAACTTATTATTATTATTTTTTATTTCATACAGATTAAACTTTCTTTTATTCACTTCCCTCTGTGTTCTCCATTTCCCCTTTTACTTCCTCGGAAGTTTTTCTTTCTCCAATCAGCGCTTTTGCCTTTTTATTTCCCCCTTCTCCTCGGTCGTATCGCTTAATTGATTATTATTCCATTTGTTTTTCGTCATTATTTGCCGGTTTCTTGTTGAGCAGATTAAAAAATAAATGGGGAAAAAAGATTTTTTTCCTTCCCTATATGCCTTTTCCCTGCCAAGAAGGGTACCGATAATTATTTCTTGATTCGTTTGGAGGGACTTATCTTGTTTTCTTTCGTTACGTTGTTTCATTAGCGAGTCTCCATTCAAAAACTAAATTCTTTCGTACGCAAAGAAACAATATACGTGCTGCTTTCTGAAGGAGGTTTTGCCCCATTCTGGGGAAAATTGAGTTTTGTGACTGATAACGGCAAGAATAAAGGCAAGAAAATTAAAATGATTCAAGTGGTGTATCACTTTGGGAGGGTGGTGGAGGATGGTAATTCATTTTTGGCGGTACTGAATCCAATTTCTCATTTGGGGTTACTCGGTTAGAAATCTTTAAATGATATCGCGATTTAAATGCTTTCTCATCATAATGTTTCAAGAAATCAAGCACGGGGTCTGTGCCAGAAATAAATGATGGCCTGGTGATGAAATAAATGGTTTCAGGAAAGAGGCTAATTGAATTACTCAGTTGTAAATTGAAAAATTGAAATTTTAGCCATGCATAAAATATATTTTTCCTATATACACATACATATATATATATGTGTGTGTGTGTCTGTCTGTGTGTGTGTGCATTTGTTATTCACCTACAGGTCAGTCCAAAATTTTCCAAATACTTGTCCACATTAGGAAGACAGTACTAACCAGGCTAACATCATATCAGTTTGGAATGAGTATCTTAGAGAGAGTCTTCCAAATATTCAAATTTATACTATATCCTAATGCATGAACATACCAAGGGCCTGATGACAAGAACATGAATACACCAAAGGCTTAACAACAGAAATTGAATACATCAAGGGCTTGACGACAAGAACATGAATGCACCAACTACTTGACGTCATTATAAATGAAACACTAAATAAACAGTGTCCATAAATTTACTCATAACCTTCTACATTATAAAGGAAGTACTAGTCAGGTAGTGGTCATGACAGTTTGAAATAAATATCTTAGAAATGATCTTCAAATATTCAAATATTCATATTTATACTATATTCTAATGAATGAACAAACCAAGGGCTTGACGACAAGAACATGAATACACCAACTGCTTGACGTCATTACAAATGAAGCACTAACTAAACTGTGGCCATTGCAGTATAGAATAAACATTGGTAATGGAGGCATCAGAAATCTTCGAGGTGCATCCAACCAATGCTTAAACCGCATAGAACCAGTGCTGTTATGAATGCAGCCTAACGTAAAATCGAATATTTTCTGAATTGTGCATTGATTTTATTTATTTTATCTTAAATCATTTTAATTTCTAAATGTTCGTGATGATCATAAGATTTAAATGTATATAATTACATGTGAATAATCTTTTAAAGCATGCATAAAATTTTTTGTTTTGTTTTTAAAGTGTTTAGTAATAAAAGGAACAGAAGAGTAAAAAATTACTTAGTGATAAGAGAAACAACATTATTTCGTAATTATATATCTTTAGATAATGTTTAGTATCATACATATTAGGTACAGACACATGTAACTATCGAAATGAATTCACGTGAAAGAAATTCACAAAACACTGACTCATCCAGAGGAGTGAAGTGGATAAATACATAAAATAAAATGTTTGACGTTGAATGCTATAAAGATACAAGATTTTTTTGACAGTATGTACTAGTCAGGTTTGTGCAGGTTTTCAGTTTCTTTGTTTTTGTTTGTTTTTATTATTTATTTGTATATACATGTCACAGACAGGCAGACTAGGCAGGTTTCTATAGCAGGCATGCACAGACTTTTGAATGACACATGTTTTACTGTAAGCAGTCCTACCACAAGGTAGGAAATAGAAAATATCTATATTGCATTACTTTATATAAATAATATTTAATGCAAAAAAATTAAAAAAATATTTGAAAAATAAAAAATATATTTGAAAATAAATTTTAAATATATTTGAAAATAAATTTTAAAAAATTTTAAAAAAATATTTGAAAATAAATTTTAAATATATTTGAAAATAAATTAAAAAAATTTTTGAAAATAAATTTTAAATATATTTGAAAATGAATTTTAAAAATATTTGAAGAAAAAAATAAAAAAATACTTAAAAATAAAATTTTGGCATATGTTTAATATGTGATTCATTTTTAAGAACCAACGCATATTCGATACTCAAATTATTCCTAATTAATGATTTTTTAATATTTATTCCTGAAGAGGTTTGTGTTGATCCAAAGAGGTTTATATATATAAAATTGTATTATTTATCAATAACCACAGATATTTTGTTGACACAATTTTAAAATGAAAGTTTTTGGAAATACGATAAAATAATATTATCCTGAATTAAACTTTTATCAATAGCTAATGTCTTGATAGCCATTAAAATTGACACTCTTGTAAGAATGAAATAAACAATGTTATTGGTACCCTCATTCTCGCCAGTTAATTGGAAAGTCAAATAAACAATAAAATATATATTAAAATGCTTTCTAATTCATAAGTGTTTATTTTTTACTCCAATTATAGCCGAATCATTTATACTCTTCAATCTTTCATTAAAATCAGAAAGGACATACTTTACATATGATTTCATAAGACACTTCATATGATTTTTAAGCAAAATTAACATATGATGGCACAGGTCACAGTTTATGCATCCTTTCTGTAAACTAAGTTGAGTAAGACGTTATAGCGTACGAAAACTAAGAAGTTTTAGACTGAACTTTGTTTTTATATCTTTTGCTTGTCTAATTGGAAGTATCTCCGTAAACCGAGTGGTTACTGTTCATTACATTAGTTAAAAGGCTGGTTGCAAATGTCTGTTAAATAAATATCATGTCCCCTTAGCTAGAAAGAAAAAAAGTGCATGCCACTCTTATTATCTATTCTTTACAAAATCATTATTTTTATAAAACATTCTTTTACTCACAAAAAATAGAATTAGAAAAAAAAAAAAGCAGCATTGCGATATCGAAATTTATACAAGGTTAACTTCAATGACATTAAACTTTTTTTCTTTCTAATGCAGCTGGCAAACACAGACAGCTTGGTCTTGGATGCCTCAAGGCAAGCACTGCATAGACGTTACTCACTTTGCATGACCCAGGTGGCTCGTGTAACTTGAAGATAAGCCTCGGAGTAACAATGCCCCCGCAACACTCTACGATCATATTAGACCGGGACCTACTTTTTAAAGTTGATTCCGAACCACTACAAACAACCATGGCACCGCCAGGGACTCTAACCCGAAACCTGCGCTACCGAGCGCCAGAATAGCCACTCGGCCATTCAGGCCCATGATGTTAAACTAAATATACAATAAAAATTTTCGCGATTAATCTCGCAATACTGAAACTATACTAATCAGCGATCATACGGCAAACAAACTTTAAAACAAAGGAATATTATTTCAACATCACAAATTGGTAGAGAACGGAAAAAAAAAAAATTGGATCTACTAGCTCTACTAATTTTAAATCTACTAGCTAAAACACCCATTTTCCAGAGATGAAAAACAATCAAGAACAAACATTTCCAATATCTCAATTTTTGATTCCTTCTCTAATGATGGCTGCAGCATTTTTTTCTTCTATATTTTATTTGTGAGGGAGGAAAAAAAAAAAATAAAAAAGGGCAAACCATTTTTCTTTTCCTGGTCTAAATTAAGACGGACATTCATCGGTGCCTCTCTAAATGGCGGAGATCATTTTTCGTATCCGATGGTCTGTGTAACTGTATCCGAACTCGCAACTTCTTTGTTCCACCAGAAGGGGAAATATCGCTTACTTAGACGGAAATAACGAAGTAAAAGAAAGATCATTTGTGTCTCCCTCCTGCGGCCAGATATCGTTTGAGGGTATTTGGTCGTGATCGATTCGGATCTGACAAGCCATGTGGACATGACTTCAATAACGCCGAGTTATATGACCTGCTGCTCATTTGGGAACTTCCCCACCACCATTGAACTTGCTTTGTAGTCCGGTTTGAACCATTATCCACTGTCTTCTGAGTCATAGTTACTAATAGTCTAAATTTATTTAGACTAAGAAACAGTAATAATATTAAAACATTTGTTTTAATAATTATTTATCCATACATTTTTGAGAAATTTATAAGTTTTCATTAAGTTTCATTTTACTTGCATTGATTTCTATTTATTTTGTATATGTTCTGTTACTCATTTGGAAGTTCTTCATTTCCCCCTCCACTATTCAACTTCCTTTGAAGTCCAGTTTGAACCATTATTTACTGTCTTCTGATATCACATAGAAAAGTTACTAATAGTCTAAATAAATGTTTTAATAATTAATTATTCATAACAGTTTCTGAAATTCAAACGTTTGCATTAAGTTTTATTTTATTTATATTGATGCCTATTTATTTACATTTTGTACTGTTCATATGTCCTGTTACTCATTTGGAAGTGAACTATTATCTACAGTCATCTGAAGTCACTTGAGCCATAGTTACTAATAGTCTAAATAAATGTTTTAACAATTAAATATCCATAAATCTTTGAGGAATTTTACATTAATTGAGGGCATTAAGTTTCATTTTACTTGAATTGATTTCCGTTTATTTTGTATTCTTTTACTGTTTATATGTCTTGAACCATTATTGAACATCCTTTGAGATCTTGTTTGAACCATTATCTACTGTCTTCTGAAATTATTTGAGTCATAGTTACTAATAGTCTAAATTAATGTTTTAATGTTTAATTGTCCATACATTTTTGAGGAATTTATAAATTTTCCATTAAGTGTAATTTTACTTGCATTGATGACCATTTATTTTGTATTCTTTTACTGTTCATATGTCCTGTTACTCATTTGGAAGCGATGCCCTTTAACCTTAATTATGTTTGTGATCTAGTTTGAACAATTTCTACTGACTTCAGAAGTTGCATGAGTTATATTTACTAATAGTCTAAATATATGTTTAATAATTAATTATCCATAATTTTTGTGAAATTTATAGGCTTCCATTAAGCTTCTTTTTACTTATATTGATGCCTATTTATTTTTTTTTTACTGTTTATATGTCCTGCCATACATTTGTCTGCCCTTCTCCCTCCACTATTGAACTTCCTATGTGATCTAGTTTGAACCATTTCTACTGACTTCTTAGTCACATGGGTCATATTTACTAATAGTCTAAATAATGTTTTAATAATTAATTATCCATAATTTTTTGAGAAATTTTTAATTTCCATTAAGTTTTATTTTACTTATATTGATGCCTATTTATTTTGTATTTTTTACTGTTTATATGCTTCTCGCCACTCATATGAAAGAGCCAGTTCCCCCTCCACTATTGAACTTCCTTTGTGATCTTGTTGAAACATTATCTGCAGGCTGAAGTCCAGGGTCATTTTACAAACAGTCTAAAAAATTGTTTTAATTAATTATCCATACGTTTTTGAGAATTTTATTTTTTCATTAAGTTTCAGTTTTTACCATATTCTCTTTTGTATTCCTATTTATTTTGTATTCTTTTACTCATTTATATGTCTAGAATTTCCTTCCACTATTGAAGCTCTTGTTATCCAGTTTTAACCATTATCTACTGATTTCTGTAATTACATGAGTTAACACACTAATAGGCTAAATAAATGTTTAATAATTATACCTACACTTTTTAAAATTTATTCGTTCCCATTAAGTTTAATTTTACTTACATTGATTCTTATTTAGTATTCTTTTACTGCTTATATGTCTAGATGCCATTTGAACACTTTGGATGTATTTGAACCATTATCTATTGAGTCATAAAGTTTCAGACCAAGGCAGGCTAAAATGTTTTAATAGTTTAATTATTATAATAATAACAGTTAATAACGTTAAATTTAATTATAATAGTTATTTTAATGTATAAATAAATTATTGAAATGTACTTGGAATCATTAACTGCACTTTTCATGAGTTTATTAACAGTCTACATAAAAGTTTAATATTTATTTACTTTGTTTACTTTTGCAAACTTTGTATTTTTATATGTCTTAGAACCATATATTGAACATCCTTTATGATCTTGTTTATATTACTGCAGGCTGAGTCACATGAGTCACATTTACTAACAGTCTACATAAACACAATATAATTATCCATACGTTTTTTTGAAGAATTTTTATTTTCATTAAATTTCATTTTCTACTTCTATTCTGTACTGCTTTTTCCCTAGAACCAATTGAACACTCTTTTGTTTCAAATTTTACATTATCTACTGACTTCATATGAGTCATGCATACAACATTCTAATAAATGTTTCAATAATTAATTATCCATAAATTTCCATTTAATTTCAATATTTTATTTATTTTTCTATTTATTTTGTGTTCTTTTATTGATTATATGTCCTATCATTCACTTGGAACATGCTATACTTCACCGTGTAGTATTGAGTTCCGTTTATAATGCAATTAGTACATCTGACTTCTGAAACTTCAAAATACAATTACACATACTGAAAATTATACATTAACAAATGTATACAGATTTGTTTGACATTTTATCAGAAATATAAAAATAAATTTATTTTAATGTTATGCATTATGTTTAGTTTTCATATAGACATTGGCATTCTTACTGTCTTTATTTCGTATTTTATTAGTAACTGTATGGCTTTTGTAACTGTATGTATGTATTTGAAATCAATCTGAACGATTAATTACTTTTGGAATTTTTAATTCCTGATAAAATGATATACATTAATAATAATTTAATTGAAAAAATTTTATCATTTTTTTATAATGTATACTTAATCATTATTCATCAAAGACAGTGGTTTTTAAAATCTTCTGGTTCAAAACTTCATCAGTTGAATTGAATTGACCGTTGATTGAAACTATTTAAAATATAAGAGGCATTGTAGGAAATCTGTATTTAGTTATATAAGAGAAATTATCCAACCTTTAAAAAATACGCTTATATAATTGTGGTAAATTAAAATTATATATAAATAACTGCAGTGTTAACAACATTGCAAAAAAAATATGTATGTATTGTTGAAAAAAATTTGTAAAATGGTTAATATTTAAGGAAAAATAAAAAAAGGACAGTTTTCCAAATTTTGTCCCTTTTGGCCTGGGCATCTTTACCTTTTAAGAACCACTGTAACCTCCCCAGCAGTATAATGAATTATTTTGTTACATATTTTGTATTATTATCAACTGACTATCAGGATTAATTCAGAATTTAGCTTATTAACAGTTCAACAAATGACAATAGCTTTATTTACCTTTACATACATGAATGAAATAAAAAAATGCACTAGCAATATATTATAAATAATATTACAAAAGTCTTGAAAAATTGTATATAATTAGAAAAAAATAATAATTAAAAATCAACAAAAGCGTTAATCTTTTAAAAATTAATTTTTTAAATTAATTAATTAATTTTTTTACATTAAAAAGTTACTTAACCTTAAAAAATAACCTTATTTTATTAACCTTTGTCTTAATTTTTAAATATAACTGAAAATATAAATTGTAGCATCGAACTACGCGAAAATATAGAATTTTTATAGGTATATAACTTTTAGGGTACATATATATATATATAATAACAAATTTGCAAACATAGGTAAATAACTTACAAAAACCTTTAACTTCTTACACAAACATTAAATATTTTAACTTTCATCGACACATTAATAAAGTAGTTCCAAACTTAAGAGATAATTGACAATAGTTCACTTGCAGCTTCCCTTCTACATATATCCCTTTATTTTCAGAAACATGCCCAGTTACTGAATTCGAACAGAACAGTCTGTTCCAGTGATAATTGGCACGACGAGAGAGAAGTAAACGCAAATCAAAACCTTCTTTCCCCATCCTTTTCATATCCCCATTTCATTCTCAACTTAACCGCACAAAATGACAGTCCGAGTTTAACCGCATTGATTCGCCCCTAAAGTTCCAAGATGCAAATATGTAAGGAAGAGCTGACATTGAAAATGCAAACAAAGATGGCTAACGAAGGGCTTGGTTTGATTTAAATGAGGAGCTGAGGTGTTCTGCTGCTGCTGCTCCATGCAATCAACCATTTTGAAGGAAAACGCTGCAGGCTCTAATCGTTCCCCAAGTTTGATTTGGCATCATTTAACGAATTCATTGAAAAGATATGGGGGCATTGTTCGTCTGATAGAGTGGTTGCAAAGCACCGAGTTTCCCCCTTGCTGTGATTTTAAATATTTATGATTTATTGGCAATATCGAAAAATATTTGTACTCATACCCATGCGAGTTGTTGGAACGTTCCTCCGAGCAAACACCGAATCGAACAAGAGTTTGTGAACTCCTAATATTGAATGGCATTGGCAGTCGCTCCAGGAGGACATAGATTGAAGAAAATAGTTTGTTGGTACAAATTGGACGCTATTTTGGGACCCATCCGATCTCTGACGACTTTAATATGTGTTTCTTAGTGGCGAGAAATATTTTGTTTTAATAATGAAATAAATATTGCAAAATTTTAAAGTTTTTAACAAATTCAGGATACTTATTTGCAGAAAACGGTGTCAGAATATGTGACTATTATTTAACATATATTGTACAAATTTTGAGGACAAAAATACTTCTATAAAAACAGATCTCAGGAAATGTTCAGATCATTAAAAAGGAAAAATAAAACTATTTGCTTAATAAAAAGGCTTATGAAATTGGAGAATTCTGTGATATTTTTAATATATTTACAAAATTTTTAAGCTTAGAATTTATACTTCAAAATTGTTTCTAACTTTTCTTAGAATTAATTTTTGTGCTTTGTACAGCACCTTCGTAATAATGTGATTCTTGCAGAGTTTACGTGCTACAAAAACAAATTATTTGTTGTTATCTCTTCCTTTTATCTTCTTCAATTTTATTTCTTCCTTAAGAAGTAATTTTGATTTCGATTTTATAGGAAGGATATTAAACATTCTCTCTCTCATAACATCTTCTTCTATAAAACTGAGATCTGAAAATTTTGAGAGCTTTAAAGGAAAATAAAAACTATATTTTTGCAATAAAAATAGAATATGCGAAATTTGATAATTCAATGACATTTTAATATATTTACAACATTTTAAAGTAGTGATTTCTGTTTCAAAAATTGTTTCAATCTTTTTTTCAGAAAGAATTTTTTTGTGCTTTTAGCAGCTTCGTAATTGTGTGATCCTTGCAGAGATTAATATCTGCAAAAGATAAAAAAAAAAAAAGTGAAACCTTATTTTATTTAATCTTCCTCTTAACTTTAAATATAACTGAATCTATGAATTGTAGCAGCGAAGTACTCAAAAATATAGAACATTTCTCATAGGTATATTACTTATATACAACTTTTAACTTCTTACACAAACATTGAATATTTTAACTTTCATCGACACATTAACAAAGCAGTTCCAAACTTAAAGAGATAATTGACAATAGTTCATTTGCAGCTCTCCATTCTACATATATACCTTTATTTTCAGAAACATACTCTGTTATTGAATCGAACAGAACAGTCGGTTCCAGTGATAATTGGCACGACGGGAGAGAATTAAAAGCAAACCAAAACCTTCTCTTCCCTCCCCCTCTTATCGCACTCCCGTTTCATTCTCAACTTAACTGCACAAAATGACAGTCCGAGTTTAACCGTATTGATTCACCCCAAAGTTCCAAGATGCAAATATGTAAGGAAGAACTGACATTGAAAATGCAAACAAAAGATGGCTAACGAAGGGCTTGGGTTTGGATTTTAAATGCAGAGGTGCTGAGGTGTTCTGCTGCTGCTGCTCCTTCGCAATCAACCAGTTTGAAGGAAAATGCTGCAGGCCTCTAATCGTTCCCTCAAGTTTGATTTGGCATCATTTAATGAATTTATTGAAAAGATACGGGGGGCATTGTTCGTCTGGTAGAGCGGTTGTAAAGAACCGAGTTTTTCCCTTTGCTGTGATTTTTTAAATATTTATGATTTATTGGCGATATCGAAAATATTTGCTTTCATACCCATGCCAGTTAAGCGGAACGTTCCTCCGAGCAAACACCGAATCGAACAAGAGTTTGTGAACTTTAATATTGAATGGCATTAGCAGTCGCTCCAGGAGTGGACATAGGCTGGAGAAAAATAGTTTGTTGTGCATAAATTGACGCTATGATAGGACCCATCGAATCTCTGACGACTTTAATATTTGATTCTTAGTGGCGAGAAATGTTTTAGTTTAATAACAAAAATAAATAATGTAACTTTTAAATATAGTTTTGAACAAATACAGGAAACTTTCATTTGCAGAAAACGTTTCAGAATTTGTGACTATTATTAAAGACATATTGTACTGATTTTTTGATGACAAATTTAGAAAAGTTTTTGACTATATAGTAGAAGAGTAGATTAAAGATATTCCTTTGATACTACACATTTTTTAAATTTGTACTCCTTTGTTATTTAAAATTTTGAATTGAGTTATTAAATTAATTAGAAAAATTTTCCTTATAAAAATATTGCCTCCAGGAAAGGTTTCATCTATGTCTATATTTTCTATACAAAAAAGAACTAATACTTTTTAAAAAAGTAAAAAGCCCAAAAACTATTTATAATAATTTAATTAAATCTCATCCTTCTACAACTATTACGATATACTGTAGGTCCCAGTCAAATTAGCCTAAAATGTGAAAAAAGTCACCGTAAAGCAACGAAAACCAAGCTAACAGCTATGTACAGAAAGTTGCAGATTAAAAATATTTCAACAACAATATTTAGTTAAAAATTATAAGTCATTGTTTTTAAAAAATTATAAGACATGAAGGTTATTGAAAGACAGTGTGAAATGTCGTCGTCATCGTCAAACATGGTGACTGACAGCAATTTTCTTGTTTTTTCCTCTATACGTCATGACAGATGTAAGAATATTATCTCTTTAAAAACGCTGATAGCCCTGACTTTTTTTCTTATACCAGTCATTGGGTTGGTGGTTGCGAATATTTTTCTCACGAGAAAGTATTGGCATTTCATTCACAGGACAGGTGAATGTCTTGTTATTTGAGAAATATGTATAATAAACCCATCATTAAAATTTTGACAGACGATGTGACAACTATTGTGGGTAATTATATTACATGCAATTAGAGATTTGTACTAATGAGAATTACGTGTCACTCAAATCTGATAGCAGATATTCTATATCACATATAATAAGGAAATTTAGCGAATGTCTGTGCAATCCTTCACAGGTTGAAACAACTGGAGATTGAATATGATATAATACGAGTTGTTCCATTGTGATGCGGGATAGACCACGAGTTGAGAAATGTCTACTCCAATGAGAAGTGTGGGAAGCTGTCCCCCCTTCCTCTTGACGGATTATCTTAAAAGAGATTTTGGTAAAGAATATAAGGAGTTCTTGCTAGGAGTAGAACAAAAGTGTTTTTATTTTCTTTTTTTCTCTGAAGTGACTGAATATGCTGGAATTACCACCCGTTTTTCAAAGTGTAACCTTCGTGATTATGTGGAACACGCCGGCATAATTACGGTCTGCTGCAAACCAGTGTATTAGATTCGTTGTAGACTTGAGAACTCTTGAAAATCTCCGTCCTTGAGTGAAACTGCACTTGTGAATCAAATAATCTTTAAATTTAATTTTTTCGTAAATGGTATATGTATGTAAATAGTATTGTACATATGTATATAATGCTTGTAATTATAAATTGAATTGTTACCATGGATCTGAAAAGTAGCCCACTTCTTGAAACCGCTATAAGTACATTAAAGACCATCGTGGTTACTATCGTGGAATAAAGTGAAAATTACATAAATTAAAAATTCTACATTATTTTATTGTTTCTCAAATTTTCATTATAATACCGATATTTTACTAATCAAACTTTAAATATTACTAGCCAAAACTATTCTAATACATTTTAAAGCCATTTGTATGTTATTTGATCAGAATGCAAATAATCACTACTTCTAAAGGCTAATGCAACATAATGGATATTTAAATTCGTTTTTCATATTTCTGTTTCCTAAATTTAGGAAATTTCAGGAAGCAATTACTCCCAAGTATTTTAATTAAAACCAGAATTGCATGTTTAACAAAAAGGCGTGCAACATTTTCCCCCACTTGAATGCCATTCCAAAACGCGAAAAAAGTTGTCGAAAATGCTCTTCGCAAAGGAAGCTTAATTGCAAATTATTCAAAAAATGTCATCCAGATTTAATTCCACGGATGCATTTAACTATGAAAATCCGGAAAATGAAAGCGAGTCTTCAAAAAGCCACCCATTCTGAATTAGAGAAACATTTTTATAAAAGGGTGCGTTCCATGCCTAGGGGATAACTTTAATGATCCACCTAAGACAGTGAACTTGGAAGAGAACAAGATAGCACTGTGAGAGTTCTATATCTTGCTATGAGGATATTCAAAACAATTGTCGATGGATGAAGAGGCTTTTCCCGAAATACAGGAGTGCCTATAGCTTCTCCCGTATTTCGGGGAAACTTCTACATGGAGCGTCAATTTTGGAAGATTCAAAGATTCATGAAGGATGAATGAGGATGATGAAATCCCAGTCTGGTGTCTTTAAAAGATGTGTTTTTAAATTTGTACCTTTTCGATGCCCGACAGAGTAATTTCTAAAGGAGGAGTTTGTTTATTTATAATGTAATGTATATATCTTTTTTCAATGTGTTTTTATTGTGCAGATTGATTTAATTGAACCTCAAATTTATTGAATATTTAGTTAAGCCATTCAATGGGTTGCTGTATATTGCCACATGAATATAAATGGCGCCACAAGTGTAACTGATCACAAAAAGATGGAATGTAAATTGCTCCAGTTGGATTATTACTTCCACGTCTGAAGGTAATAATCCAACTGGTGCAATAATCCAATCAACTACAGGGTACAATAAACTTGCTTTAACAAGCAAGTGTAAAAATGGGGAGAATGCGTTTTTTTTGTTCTTGAATCAACAGTTTTACAGTCCACTAAGGATATGCTTGACTTTTATTTGGAGACCCTATTATTTGTACATGTGATTAATTAAAAATAATTAAATATACAAATCCATAAAAATTACATGTTGTAGCTCAAAAAAAATATTACACATTACAGCTATTATTAATAAGAAGTATAGATGACATTTTAACGCAAAAATGTTTTTTAAAAATTTCTATAAATTTAAACTATGTGTTACATCTTCAACAACAACACAATTACTTTTGGCTCCATATGTAAATACATACAATTACACATGGCAAATAAGATCCACATAAAAATCATATATCCTTATTCGCAGTTTATCGAAACGCAATCCAATAAACAGATACTAAAATATTTATTCAAAAGCTAATAATGCACATATAAAACCAATAAGGTAAAAACCCAAATAATTTAAGGCCCAAGCAAAACTACCAATTTGTATCCTATTACAATTACACTATTCCTGTCAATAAATTTTATTTCCTTTTACATCCAAAAATGATTTAGAACTTGCTTTAAATAATCTCTAAGTGGCGAAGTTCTCACGGAAGCAAGATTGCGGCAGTCCAAGATTTCCGTTTTCGGTTTGCTTTCCGCCGTTTTGCTATCTTGTCATCGGGAGAAAGCTCTGTCTCTGAATGTTCAATCATGTGTTAAAAGCGTCGATCCCACAGAACCGGCACGCCTTGGGCATCCAAGATGGAGCTTCCTCGAAGGACTATTTAAGTGGCGGGGACATGGCAGAGCAGGATCATACCTCTTCTAGACATTGCCATTCACACAGTAAGAGCATGTCTTTTCATATCTTTCTCAGAATTACCAACTATTTGTGATTTACGTTACGTTTCATACCATTTGATATTTGAATGAATAGATTTTGGAATTCTTTTCAGTTTTGCTAGGTTTGGAACAGAATGAACTCACATTAAAAAGTGGTTGATTTCGTATGGAAATAATTATTTTCGTATAAAGTATGTATAGCCCATATATGCATATATTGGTCTGAATAACCGTGTGACTAGCGCCTCACTGCCACCGGTTTCGATGTTTCTAGTAGTTTGATGCCATTGGTTTCGTGTTCGAATCGCGGTGGTGCCATGGATGTTTGTATTGCTTCGGAATCCACTTTAAGCTGTAGAACGTTGTCTTGAGGTTTAGTCTGTTCAGACATTAAAGAGTGTGTTTTCATATCATTCTTAGAATAACCATCTATTTGTGATTTACGTTACGTTTTCATTCCATTTGATGTTTAAAGGAAGTTCATAGATTTTGGATATCCCTCTGTTTTGCTAAAGTTGTGGAATAGAATTAACTCATTTTAGAAAATGGTAAATTTTAAAATAATTATTTGTACAGGTGGGGGAGATGGCCGACTGACTAGCGCGCTCTGGCAGTCCGTACCACAGGAGTTCGAACCCCGACGGTGCCATGGATGTTTAAAATGGTTTAAACTGTAGGTTCCGGTCCTAATAGGATCGTAGAGAGTTGCGGGGGCAGTGTTATTCGGCGTCCGTAGTTTATCTTCAAGCTGCAAGCACCCCCATGGGTAAGTGCTAAGTGAGTCACGTGGTGCAGCCCTAGCTTATGGCATAAAAGACAACAATATTTTAAGAAAGTAATTATTATAATGTAGAAATAATTATTTTCATATAAAGTATGTATAACATATATGACCTGAATGGCCGAGTGTCCGTACTACTTGTTACTTCGCGTCCGTAGCTTATCTTCAAGTTACACATACCCTCTGAATAATGCTAAGTGAGTAACGTCGGTGCAGCCCTTCCTTATAGCATAAAAGACAACTGTATAAGAATTTGCTAGCTGTATTGAAAAAAAAAAAAAATTATTTGTAGAAATAATTATTTTCGTATAAAGTATGTATAACATATATGGGTCTAAATGACTGAGTGTCCAGCTCTCTGGCGATTGGTACTACCGGTTTTGTGTTCTAGTCCCGATGGTGCCATGGATGTTTGTAGTGGTTCCCGGAATCAACTTTAAGCTGTAGGTTCAAGTCTCATATGACTGTAGAGCGTTGTCTTGAAGTTTAGTCAGTCTTCAGCCCTCGTGGTTCCTCGCTAAAAGTGAAGTGACATGGACCATATTACCCTTAGACATGGACCAGTCGGCATCTTTTTGACCTGGTTTAGGCTTTAATGCACCAGGAAGCTTAGTAACAACAACATAACTTATATAATTGAATATAAATTATTGAATATGAACATAAATTATTGAACTATATAAATTATTTATTAAACATTAAATTATATAATTATTATTTTTAATTAATTTTATTTTATTAAATTATTTATTATAAATTATTTGGATATAAATTATTGAACCATGAAAATTATGTAAATTACAAATTATCTTGGTAATTTAATAGATGGAAAGACCCTTTTCATTCAAATTTAAATAAGTAGTAAGGGAAGGTTTTGCATTTCAGAATTATTTAAATTTCATCTGTGATTTACGGATGTTAATTTCATAGATGTTGGATATGACTTCTCTTTTATCAAGTTGTGAGATAGAATCCACTCATTTTGAAAAATTATACATTTTTGAAGTCATATTAAATTATTTTTATGTAAAATAAGTACAATTTTGATATAATTTATTATCATTTATAGAATTTATTAAAAAAAATAATTTGTGAATTAAATTTTTGAGTGATTTAATAGATTGAAAATGTTTTGTCATTTCAATACCCTCCAAGCAGTAAGAGGATGTTCTTCAAATCAATATTACTTCCATTTAATTTGTGATAAACAGACTTTGATTGAATTTTCATTGATACTGGATGCCACTTCTCTCTTCTTATTTTGTGGGATAGAATAATCTCAGATAGAAAAATAATAGATTTTTTTTATTTCATATTGAAATAACAATTCATATAAAATTAGTATAATTCGTAATATTATTAATTATAGATTATTGAATTTATTCGTAAAAATTTTATGAATTAAGATTTTCTCAGCAATTTAATAGATGAAAAATACCTTTCATTTAACACCATCTTAAAAGAATGTTTTTTATAACAGAATTATTTCCATTTAATCTGTGATTTACCAACATTGAATGAATTTTGTAGATATTGGATATTACTGTATTGCTCAGTTATGGAATAGAATTCATTTATAATGAAAAATGATAAATGATTAATTTGATAATTAAATTTCACGTAAAATAAATATAGTATTAATAAAATTGATTATAATTTACTGAATTTCGTGATGCAAATATTATCATGTCTGTGAATTTCAAATAGTTGTTGATGGTTTTATGTTGTTCGTGTGTTTTTGACTTTTTAAAAATATTTTATAACACACATTAATTATTTAACAAACTATTTAAAGTAATATGAATAAATATTTTATAGTAATATGAATAATATTATTTAATAGTATGAAAATTTTTACATTTACGAATTTTAAACAGTTTTTTATTTATTTGTGTTTTATGTTGTTCGCGTGTTACTCTTTTTAAAAATATTTTATACATTAATTATTTAATAAACTGTTTAAAATAATATGAATAAATCATTCATTAAGCCTAATATTTTTTTATTCACTTATATCTTTTATTTATTTTATACTTGTATATTTTTATTTACTTTTATTTTTTTAATCTTAAAAATTTTTATGCTTACTTACCTTATTATGAATACTTTTATCTTAAAAACTTAAACTTTTTTTTAGAAGTTTAGGGAAAATTTATGAACATTTTAAAACATAAGGAAACTTAGGAACTTATTGGGATTATTTCGCAACCCAAAAAAAAAAAAAAAAAACTATTATTATTATTATTTAAACAGTTCCATAAGAAAAAGAGAAGAACCGTTTTTCATAAAAAACGTTGAGGTATACAAGGTAATTTTTTTGGCGGATATTTGTTGCAATTTCTTCTTGTTGTAAAGATAATTTCAGTAATTTTCGTTTACATACTATGCTTAGAATTGCAATTTCAAACTAGTTCTGTTGCTTATCAACCAAATGCATTAGTTGATTGTATTCTCTTCTTGCTATGCTTTTAACACATTTCTTGATGTAGATGCATCGCACGATCGCTGTCTGATGACTACTATGGGGAATTATAATTTTTTTTGTAACTTTTCCCTTTTGTTAAAATGTGGGAAAATAAGCTGGGATGGCTAACGAAAAAGGCAATAATAATGAAAATTATGGTGACCGGTCTTCATGATACGACTGAATAAATTTCATGAGCCGTATTATAAATAAAATGCAATCCAAATAAAATACATAAAATATACATATACCCCGATCAACTATCACGTAGAAAATGGGCGAGTTGCCAAATCAATTTGATTGAAACAAAGCGATGTAACAGAGGGAGAAACTTAATTTCGGAGGAATTCTTTTGTACAATTCTGTGTTGTTGTGATTAATCCTTAGTGCTCGGCAGCGCGGGGACGGACACTCCATGATTAGTTTACTCATGGATGAAGGAAAAGGCGGCAGCTTTTGTTGTGGTGAACCTCCGTATATAGAAGTCTGACTTGGCCCGTGTCGCTGAAGGAGGACATTGCCTTCCGGGTAAACTTTTATGCGTAACTACCCAGCATTTGTGTATCATATGGAAGAAAACCTAAAAAGTCCCACCAGGTAGCCCGACTCACGATACAAGATGCCGAACATCAAAAACACCATCGAGTCTCCTCGTGTTTTGAAACAGTGTCTACAACAATGCCACCAGCGGATGCGCGTTACCACTGAGCTCCAAATCGGGTCTATGTGATTTTCTAAGTGACACAGCGTTATTTTATCTGATTATCTTTACATTTTCGATTTGTTTCATTTTATTTGTTTATTTTATTTTATTACATCCTTCTAAAAATTTAAAGAAAAATCACCTTCCTAATTCCTTTGCTCTCTAGGTATGACTTACGCCCAACCCTTACAAGTAATCGATTTGTTGATTTCCAACTTTAAACCGTATGTTTATCCTACCATTGAATAATTGGAATAATTATAGCAATTTCTTCAGATATCATGATTCTGACTTGGTGCTGTTTAACAAGATTTTTTTAAGTGATTTAATTACTTTCCTACTACTTTCACTAAAAGTTGACAAACGATGTATTAAATAAATAAGCTTATTAATTTGCATTCGTGTTTATATGTACAATTGAGATATTTAAATTTACCAAAATTTTTATTAGAAGCTCCTGACTGCGAAGAGCATTCTTATAAAACTACCAATATGGCAAAGGCAATTAAACTTAGCACGGCAGAGAGCTAATTTAATTTAAAAGTAGTTTCTCTACTATTGATAGAAATCTTTTGATACAAATTGCGACCTCTTTTGGGGACAATGGTACTAGCTTATCCCTAGGATATCATTCACAAGTGTTTATCTGTCATTTAAGGAAAATTGTGTTTATTAGTAATTCTTTTCATATATATATGTATATATATATATATCATATTTTGCCTTATTGCATTTATTTTGTAATTTGGCAAGACAGTTAAAATTGGCATTGCAGTGAGTTAAATGTATTTTATTAAATGCAGTTTATGGCAATTTTGATTTAATTGATGGCAATTTTGGATATAATTTTGGACAATGGCCAAACCCGTTAACCATTCTTTCCCCCAAGAGGTCATTAAAAAATGTTTATGTTTTAAGCATATTGCTTATGTTTATTAATCATTCTTTTGCTTATTATAAATTGTAATTAGGATTATATGATAATAAAATCATTATATATCATCAAATTGTTATTTTTTAATAAATAACTTTTGAAACTATTCAATGAAAAATCATGAGCGATATTAACATATATAAATTATTAAAATTAAAAAAAAAAACTCATATAAAAATAATTTGCGATCACCTTAACACTTAAAGAAAATATGTTACAAAATAAAACAACAAAATTTAATTAAGAGAATTCGAATAAATGTTAAAGTATTTTATTCATATATATATTGTTTACCTCTCTCGCAATATGGCCTCGCAATGGCCAAAACGTTTTGCCATCCTTTCCCCAGTAGGTCATTCACACTTTTATCTATCTTTTAAGGATTATTCATACGTTTATTAATCATTCTTTCGCTTCTATATCATCTCTATCTTCTTTCCTCAAGAAGACAGTTACGATAATATTTATCCAGTACGAAAATTAAGTTTACGCTAATCGAAATAAATTAATATGTTTTGTTTCCCTCTAGAACCAAACATCATGTTCAACAAACGATTCCAGCAGATCTGCTGCACCCCTTGCATCTCTTTCCTGCTCATCAACCCTTCCGAGTCCCTGCCTTCCCTCAGTCCTTGATCGGGGGCCACAAGGGCGCCTCCCTCTCTGACCTCCTCACCGTCAGCATCATAGGGCTGGCCCTGGGGGTGTCAAGAACAAACTCCGCCAGCACCAGGCACCACCACCCCCTGCTCAACAGCCCCAGGCCAGCGCCAACCACCAGAGGCCCATGTTCATGCCTTGGCAAGCGGCCCCTGCACCCCAGTATCCCATCATGCAGCCCACCCAGATGATGCCCACCCTGCACCCACAGATGCTCCAGCCACAACCCTTCATCCAGGACATCTCACCCCTGCTGATGCAGTTGGGACAAGAGCAGATGTTTTCGTCAATGGCCACCCAAATGGCACCATCCGGTAAGTTTGGTTACTTGTTATGGGATTTTAAAATGTTAATGTTTTAAATGTTAACATGTTAATGTTATGTTAAGGTTTTAAATGTTAACATGTTAATGTTATGTTAAGGTTTTAAAGGTTAACATTTGTTTTAAATGTTATGTTAATGTTTTTAATTTTATGCTAATGTTTTAAATGTTAACATGTTAATGTTTTTAATTTTATGTTAATGTTTTAAATGTTAACATGTTAATGTTTTAAATGTTAATATGTTAATGTTTTAAATGTTAATATGTTAATGTTTGTTAATGTCTTAAATGTTTAATGTTATGTTAATGTTTTAAATGTTAACATGTTAATGTTTTAAATGTTAATGTTTTAAATGTTAATATGTTAATATTCTGTAAGGTTTTAATGTTTTAATATTATGTTAATGTTTTAAATGTTAACATGTTAATGTTTTAAATGTTAACATGTTAATGTTTTAAATGTTAATATGTTAATATTATGTTAATGTTTTAAATGTTAACATGTTAATATTATGTTAATGTTTTAAATGTTAATGCGTTAATGTTATGTTAAGGTTTTACATGTTAACCTTTATGACTTTATTAGTTCCATCTTTATTTTAAATTAGGGCGAATTCATGAAATAAAAAACAAGTAATATATAAAAAAATTTTTTAAGTCAATTCCTACTTTTTTTTTTACTCTATTGCAGAAAGTCCTATATAAATAATTTTCATTCATTTTTGTAAGTTTATCTGGCACCATCTATTGGTAGATACATGCAACTTAAATTAAAAAAAAGAAAAAAATTAATTAATTAAATTTAATGACTGAATTAATATTTGAAAAAACTGTACTAACATCCAGTGTCATTCCCTACAAGTTAAAAAAATGCATCTGAACTTGAGTGGATGAATAAAAAAGAGTATTTCATGAACGATTAAAAATTTGAACAAGATATATATAGGGACGGTGTGAGCTAATAGAAGGAATTGAGAAAAATAGAAATAGGATCAATATAAGATGGATACAGTGTTTCAATCAATATAAAATTAATTTAAAATGGACAATTCGCTTTTTGTTTTGTAATGCCTCATTTGATATTTGATGCATTTTGTTTTCATAAGGCCATGCCATATTATATCAGGATAGCATATCTTAAAGATTCCATGAAAATTAGGCTGTCAAGGTGTTAGGTACTACCACGCGAACTAATTATAAACCGGGTTTTCACAACCCCTACCCCTCCATGTACGTTATGTGTCTTGACCACGCTCCGACCAGATTCGTTTTTTCCCCTACTTTAAAGAGATTCTAGAGCACCCCATTTATGACCAGCTGACATTCACAGGCAGAGATAATATTCCTCGTCGGAGGATTCTACCGCTATGGCTTGAGTCTTGCTACGTTAATCAATCCAAGCGAATCTGAGCTGCAAATTTTTGGCTTTTAAATGTTAATTAATTGCTACGATGTGCACCTTAATCTAAATAATAGCTATCTGGTCTTTAACTTTTAATTGTTAATAGTTTTAATTTATTCTATAGCTTGTTTTTACTTTATGTTAACTTTTAATTATTTTATTTATTTGTTTTTGGGGCGCATCGTCAACGGACTCTTAATTGTACCTATAGCTTTAGCTTCTTTGGTCTCTTGCTTTTAATTGTTTCAAGCAAGAGATGTTTTCTTAAATTTTTTATTTTTATTTTTTATTACTACTCTGCAATTTTAAGCAACTTCATTTTGTGCAAATTTTTTAACTAATTTAAGATCTGGAGGTTTTCGGGGTTCTTAAAACCACATAGCAACTCCGTAACAGGTACGCCCGTTGCCCGTTGACTCCCCCAGTGATAATGTGGTTTTGTTTTCCCGCTTTCAGACGGAGACACTGGAGCAAAAACCATCTCGGGGTTGACTCTACTGGACGCTTACTCCCTACGTAAACTGTTCTTTGAGGGAAATTTTACTTCATTCACATATCGTTTGGGAAAAACGAAATGTAAAAAATTCTTAGAAATTCGCTTAAGACAACTCGACTGTCGATTTTAAATGTTTACATTATATGTCTAGATTATACAAATTATCACCATGGAACAAAATCTACAACAACCAACAAATTCCAGACCTGATTTTTCTGCACACTAACTGCTCATATTACGTCTGGGCCATGGAGGGGTCAATAATTAAATTAATTAACAATAATTAATTAATTGATATCATTAAGGCAAAACCATTAAATTAATTAACACTAACATCAATAACTCTAAATGATTTGTTAGTGCTGCCATCTGGTGTCGATTAACCAAACTTGTAGTTTCGAAATATAACTCTCGATTAGATGCATTATTTACTATTTAAGGACGCGTGATAACATTTTTCTTTTGTAAGAGACAAATGTATGCTAGATTCTAATAGTCATCGAGTGAAAGCATTGTGACTTGATGAACACATCCTTATGTATTATATCACATTTTTTTTTTTTTTTTTGAAATTGATTATAAAGATTGTAAATGTTTTATAGGTGACAAATAATAATTCAAATTATAGTGTGTATATATATATATAAAAACAGATTGGTCTTAATTATTCAAGAAGTTTATAGAAGAATCTTATAGTTTGAAAGATTAATAAAACACGATAAGCAAAATCATTCGCGTCCAAATATAATATATACACAAACTTATTCCAAATCGGATGTATATCGGGGCTGCATCATATTAAATTGATATATCATTGTGCTAATATATAAATATGATGATTGATGATAGTATTAAAAGGATTTAAGCTCTACCTAGTATAAAAGCACATGCATACAAAAGCAATTAGATAAAATACATGCATAAATGAAAATTTTCCAAATTTAACTTTCACTTTTCTGTCTCTTTTCCTCACTTGGAAAAAGTAAAAAAAAAAGAGAAATGATCAGGATCGTTGAGGAGCACCCGATTTGAGGCTTACTAAAAACCTATCATTTCTCTGGGAAATGCGACATTGTGTGGTCATCCCATACAAAACTATTACAACTTGTTTGGATAATATTCTTCTTGTAGTTTTTTGGTATCCATTCATTTAGTAATGATTTTTGACTCACTCGGATAGTATTCCAAACAAATGCTAGATACCAAGCAAAATTATTCGTGTCCAGAGTATATACTAAGTTGGACAGAATATTCCAAAACAACCACATATTGATACACCATTGTATTAAAATGTTATATCATTGTGCTAATATATATATATTCCATATGAAATCATTTATTCTCTTTCAGTCCTCGGCCACCAGGCCATCGGTGACACAACTTCGTTGATGCACAACTTGGATTCGTTCAAAAATCTTCCATCCTTTGCAGATCCCTATGCAAATGCTGCCCTCCAGCAGCAGTGGAAAGCTCTGGAAAGTAAAGCCATAAGAACCTTACTGAGATACGGGGCTCAGTGAGCATCACCATGTAACTAACCAGTCATGTATATAATTCATAGAATAAATTTAGTGTACATATGTATAAAAAATAATAAATTCTTTTTTTCCATTAATATTGTTTGATTTTTTTAAGGTATGGAAAGTTAATACAGATCATATACATATAGCACAGTTAATACAGATCATATTCATATAGCACAGTTAATACAGATCATATTCATATAGCACAGTTAATACAATTCATATAGCACAGTTAATTAATACAGATCTTATTCATATAGTTCATTGTTACGAAATATGCACTTATGAAAACAGTTTTGCAATGATTTTTATGAACTTGAGAGAGAACTTCACAAATGTTTTGTCTAACACAACTGAATTCACGGACATATCTCAGGCAAAAGAAAGATTTTTTTATATTAAAAGTCAGGACAAAGAATTTAACAGCCAATTGACTATCAGAAGAAGAAATTAGCATGCAAATTTAATGACTAAAAGTGGTGAATAAGAAAGATTACTATGCAATTTTTATTTTTGAAAATTATTACAATTATAAATATATTTCTCTTAGTAATGATGCAGGATTTCTTTTTCAATTTTAGGAAATTGACTATTATTTTTCTATTTCTTTGCATTGCATACATTATTATTTAGAAATAATACTTAGAAAAAGTTTTTAACAATGTGTTATTAAAATTGAAATCCTGGAAAGCATTTAAATAATTATTTTCCTACTGTATAATATACAACTTTTATTATTTGTGTAAAATTAAACTAAGAATAACAAATTTTATTTAATGCAAAAATATGTAACGCGTCTTTGATTAAAAGATTATTATTGTTTAAATTGTAAGTATATTCAAAAATCAATGAAAAAAAAAAAGATTTAAATTGAAATTCATACAGGGCGCTTGGACTTAAACTGTTCTGCATATATTATAAATTGCATGGATTACATAAAAGTTCCCAGGGCCTGAATGGTCAGTGGCTACCGCTCTGGCGCTCGGTACCACAGATTTCGGTTTCGAGTCCTGGCGGTGCCATGGATGTTTGTAGTGGTTCGGAATCCACTTTAAACCGTAGGTCCCGGTCCTAATAGTATCGTAGAGCGTTGCGGGGGCATTGTTATTCCGCGTCCGTAGCTTATCTTCAAGTTACACGCCCCCTGGTTAATGCAAAGTGAGTAACGTCTGTGCAGCGCTTTGCCTTAAGGCATCCAAGACCAAGCTGTCTAAGTGTTTGCCAGCTGCATTAAAAAGAAAAAAAAAAGCATAAAAGTTCCCTGAGGAACCATATATTTATGGTGCATAGCTTTCAAGAAAGTGTGAAACAAATTGTATGACGTCACGTCTGATCAACGGAGAAACGCTTTATTGGTATCATGCAAATCTGCAGAACAAATAAAAAAAAGCGAAAAGATTTATGGAATTAAAAATTGCACTTTAAGGTCTTGAGGGAACAAACAGTTTAGTGTCTGTTATGTAGTCGAATAGTCATTGTTAAACTCGTGCGATATGTGTTTAGTGGTAAGGGATTACAAACTATAAGGGAACAACTTTTTACTATTCACTGTGCCATCATCACAGTGTTCATGTTATCTGAAGATAAGACGCAACATCTGATTTCTCTTATTATGGGGATGATGTTATGATCCTCTCTTTACTATGGGGGCATCAATCTCTGGCGTTCGGTACCCCAGGTATGGGGTTCAAATCCCGGTTTTGCCCATGGGTGTTGTAGTGGCTCCACTTTAAGCTGTAGATCCCGGTCCTAATCTGATCGTAGAGCGTTGCGGGGGCATTACTCCGCTCGCGTCCGTGGCTTACCTTCAAGTTACACGCGCCCCCTGGGTAATGCAAAGTGAGTAACATCAGTGCAGCCCTTATGGCGAAGATCACAGTCCATTTGCCAGCTGCATTAGAAGAAAAAAAAAACTATGGGGACATCTGAAGGAATCGGTATGTCAAACTTCAGTTATTACTCAACAAGACTTAATTGCTCATCTACTACACGTTACCTTCACTTTTGGGAGCACAGTTGGATCGTATACATTTATGGATTGTCTACAGTTAATCCCTGTGTAATCAGTATGCGCCTGCCTCGACATGTAGGGTGATAATTTTAGAGCCATAATTTTAATAACAATGCCATTCTTACTAATTATCGTTACTTCTGCCGTCATTAAAATTAATTTTCCTTGCATCAGATCTGTTGTCACACTTTTTTTTTCGCATTTTTCTCGAAAATTACACATCAATTATGCAGATTAAATTATACTACTAGGTTGTAGATTGGATTTAATTGAAATCAGTAGAAATAATGTGTTTGTCCCAGGGAGTATTCTTTGTTCTTAAAAATTGCATGCACATTATCAGGAGAAATTTTAACAGTTTGGTGCTGCCATCTGTAGAAAAGATATGAAACTACAATTATATCTGAAATTGAATTATAATTTTATTTAAAAATTTAAAAATTAATTAAATGGAAAACAATTTTGAAATAGTAAAAAAGAAATTATTTACTCAATATTGCATGGAAGTTTTGTGTTCATAACTTATATTGATGAAAAAAATAATTACTGAATTTTTATAACGCTCAGGGGATATTTCATATTTAGGCTTCCAAAATAAACGTATTTTTATTATTTGGTAATATTGCAATTTTGTGTTCAAATATCATTCTGTCCGACTTGGCCAAAATCATTGAAACTCAATGCCTTGATGAGTTTAAGAGATACATCAAATATAACTCATATTCGAATTCGATTCACAGTACTTTTATTGCTTCAACACGTTGAAAACGAATTCACTCATCATATGAACATCTGTGTAAAAGAAGATAATGAACCACTTCTTTTGGAAATCGTTGTATAATAGTATACCTTTTTCCTCCCTTCGTGCCAACAACATAGAGTAGTAATAGCCAACAATAAAAATTGTTGTCAAAAATCGCCAAGCTATTCTATGGAAGCTATCCAATGCTATCCTATGAAAAGAAAAAAATAATGTGAGATGTTTTATCCCTGAGGATTATGTTTGTCTCAAATTGGCAATACAGATGAGCTCAGTATTACATTATTGCTCTATAAATGTAGGTAGCTAATTAGATGCGATTAAGCTGAAAAGTACTGCCCAATATTTGGATTCGGAGATTGCCATTCACGATGCATTAGAGTTATAAACCTGGCAGAACATGAATGAAGGAGGCAGAAGTTGTCATAGAGAAACGACACGGTTATCGTTAAGAGCGGTTATGGCAGTGCGTGTTTTTCATTATTAGAAATCTGAAGCAGTACAGCAATGAAAGCAAGGACCATTGAAATTCGACTCTGAGAACGTGATAGCTCACAGCTTCCGTTGTGCTGGCAATTCCTCCCCTATGCAAACCAAATAGCATATTCGAAATGGTGCCGGGATTGTTCGACTTAAAATATAAATAGAATTATACTTAGTAATGAATTAATCTCCAAATTGAGCTTCAGCAGCGAGATAGTAAGTTGATTGTCCCCTGCCTCGTATTCTCATAGTCAACGATGGCACTTCATTTCAGAAGGATCCCTTTGGTTGTCATCCGTGAAATACTTACATTACTATGCTTGGTCGACGATATCCTGTGGGACCGATGTGTTTTTCTTCCTTTTCCGTCTTTTGATAGACGGATCCTATTTGTTGTCACCCATGAAACTCTTACATTATGGCGGTCTATCGACAACATCCTGTGACTGATGTGTTTCCCTTCATTTCATGTCAACTAGGATTTACGTTTTAATGAGATAATGTCCGGCTGCGTACTTTAATCATTTCTGCTGAATATCTATGGGCTTTTTAAAAATTTCTTCGATCAATTAGATTATGTGATCTGTTGAGCATGTGTCTCCAATAGACCGAAATGTCATAAAACTGGAGGGATTTGTAGAAAATCCTTCAGGGAAACTTCGCCAAACTCTGTGTATAATTTCCAAACTGGGTCACAACCTGCTTAAGAGATAAAGGTAGGCAAAAGTCTTGTTGATTGATTTGTTTTATGTAACTGTCTTTCCTAAATAGAATATATACAAATTCTCTGAAGCTTTATCATTCTTTTTTTTAAACAAACAATTATGCTTATCGATTTTTAAATCACTTGGATAACTTTTTGTTGTTGCATTTATTATCTTTTTCTTAGACCAACTTCCTTTTTTTAATCCCCTTTACACTAAGTGTGAAGCAAACAAATATAAAACAACTTTATATCTCGTACTACTGAATCAAAAGAGACGGATGTATAAAATGGTTGTATAAAGATTTTTGCATCGCGTATGATATTAACGCATGAAGGAAAATTATGCCACTTATTTGAAGAATACATCCCCATGAAAAGTTGAAAATCAGAAAGGAAAAAATTTACATATGGCCATTTCATTCATTTGCATTAAAAATTATTTTTGATGTTATGAATTGAATAGTTATATACTTAGAATATTGTGAAGACAATCATAAGAAGATTTATAAGATATAAAAGATTTTTTACTTAAGTAGTAATAATCATGTGCAGAACTTCATTAATAATAAAATATATACAGTGAGACTAAAGTCATTTCAGATTTAAAAACACAGGGGAAAAAAAAGTTTCAATATATAAATTTTCTTGTAAGCATAAATGCTGAGTAGATTAATAACTTTGGAGAAATGAAAAAAATCGAATAAAAATTCTTTCTTGGAAAATTTAAATGCTATGTCAAACTAAAAGAAGTACGTATATTACCTTCCCAAAATGGTCATAATCAATATTGCAACTCCACTTATTTTTATTTACAAGAATTAAATATAGCAAACTATATATACAAATACTATAAATAATAAATAATCCTCTTAGAAATACACTCAAGAGCCAAAACATTATGATAAACTGTCACCTTTCACTTGCTTCTGTGTGTGTTCCATCACACACAGAAGTAAAAAATATTTTTCAGACTCTCCAGCAGCAGTTAAATACCACTTCCACCTGATCGCGTGCCTTCCACGTCATCCAGGCGAGTTCATTGCAAAATGTAGGGGTGGTCATAATGCTTTGGCTCTTGAGTGTATAATTAAGATTACAACTAAAAAGGTATGAATCAATAAATTAAGGAATAAAACAAAATATAAGCTATATAATAAAACAGTATAAATAATATTGTTTATCACAAATATAAAACAATACTTGTTATATATAACAAATACATAATAATATACTGTTTTATTCCTAATAAAACAATATAATTTTTTTTTTTCTGAAGCATTTAAAATGAGCAGGAAAATATTTATATATTCTTGCAAAATAAACGGATGCGATAACGTTCCAAAAACATCATTGTGAAACAAATCAGCCCATCTTCCTATGAAGGAAATCTATCCTCAATCACGTGACACATGCCGAGGCATTTATTATGAGATAATGTGACAGTTATTAACAAGAAGGTTCGAAGTTTGTGCGATGCGTCTTCGTCAGGCTTCACTTGTTGGGCCTTTTTCCTGAATCTTTTCATTATTTTTGAAAGATGAACAGAGTGGTTGTCCATAAAATATTGATTCCATACTTTCTTATATCTACTCTGTTCAGATTTATGTTCTAATTGATGCAAATTACGATACGAAGCAATTGAGCTATAAATCAGGATTCAGACATCTAAAAAAAAAACTAATTTTTCTTCTGCAGCAAAGTACTTGGAAAATAAACACGCCCATTTTTCAATTCCTTCTATTAGCTCACTCTCCCTATATATATCTTGTTCAAATTTTCCATCGCTCATAAAATACTTTCTATTCATCCACTCAATTTCAATTACATTTTCTTTAACTTGTAGTGGATGACACTGGATATTAATAGAGTTTTTCAAATATGGATTCATTCATTAAATTTAATTAATTAATTTTAGTTTTTAGATTTAAGTTGCATATATCTACTAATAGATGGCGCCAGACAAACTTAAAAAAAATGAATGAAAATTATTTATAAAGGACTTTCTGCAGTAGAGTGAAAAAAAAAATTAGGAATTGACTTAAAATTTTTTTTTTTTTTATATTACTTGTTTAAATGTTTAACAACAAACACAATTTAAATCACTTTTTTTAATAAAAAAAATATTATAAAATCAGAAAAATTAAAAGTATTTTAAAAATTAATATATTTATATATGAAAATAAATCTATTTCCCTAAAGATATAAGATGTTTAAAAAAAAATCAATTGCTCTTACACGTATAATATCTGTCATATGAAGGCGCATAACTTCTTGGGGTAATTTCTAAAATACTTTAGAAATACAGCAATATCTTGCATAATCCAGTTTCAGTAGTCTGGATTCATTATATTCCGGTTTTAAATCTTAAAAAGCTTTAAATTTTAACTTAATAATAATTAAACATCAAAATTAAAATTTTGTAATTAGTACTTAATAAATAAATTCTTATAGTTATACTAAAATTATCATTACTTATTAATTAGCATTTATTGTTATAATAAAACTGTTAATTAATTATTTAGTTAAAATTCGCGCCGATGAAGAGGTAATCGCCGAAACTGAAGCCTATTTTGAGGCTAAAGATGAATCTTACTATAAAAAGGGTATCGAAAAATTGTATGACGGCTATAATCGTTGTATCGCCCTCGAAGGCCACTATATTGAATAATAAAAATCAAATTCTATAAAAAAAAAAAAAAAGAATTTTTCTATGCTAGCCCATGAACCTTTCAGCCCACCTGGTAATAAAGACATCTGAATTTAGTAATCTCTTTTTATTTCCAGAAAAACAGGTGATACTTTTTTGAAACCAATTATTAATTTTTGTATATATTTAATTTTCATATAGTCCAGACAATCCAGGAAATTAGTGGAACTTAATAGCCGAACTATATACTGTATAAAGTTTTAATTTACCTTTCCCAAGTGTTCTATGTTCTTTCCATTGAATGCATGGCATAAATCTTGACAGTCATTTGTTTCAAACTTGTGTGAGCATGTGTGAGCATGTCTGCTGATTTCCATCATACCCCCATTCCTTCCTGTTGTGATTTCCAATCATCCCCTATTGTTGGTTTCTGTTGCTATTTCCAACAATTTCTTCGTTGTTCCAACCATTCCTCGTTGCTAATTCCTGTTGTGAATTTCTATGTTCATTCCTGTTGCTTCCTTTGTTGCTGGTTCCTGTTGAGAGTTCCAACCATTCACGTTACATTTCTCGTTGCTAATGCCTGATACAATTTCCAACTATTCCTGTTGCAAATTCTTGATAAAAGTTCCAGCCATTCCTGTTTCATTTTCGTTGCAGGTTTCTGCAATCTTTTCTTAATTTATTTTTCCACAATTTATTTTCACATCTGATATCAGAATGAACACATTCTGGTGATAAAGAAGTTTCGGATTTTGTCAAAAAAAAAAAAAAAAAAAATGTTTTTTGATGTACGGTTGAGTAAATCTTTCCTGTGCTATTTTATGCTGTATTTAATTCGAACCTAGATTGTTGAAAATGGCCGGAAATTCCATAAATTGGATTTAGAACTTTATATCAAAATACGATTACCATTACCTAGATTCGATGTACTAGTGTTTCACCTTATCATGCAGTACTGTGGCTTAAGGATAATATGTTTAATATGTTCATTTATCTTTTTTTTATTGCAAAAAAAGAAAGAAAATCATCTTATTTTCTTAAATGTTTTATAAAAAGAAAACTTTTAAGCAAAAATCTTTTTTTTTAAAAATCCAAAACATTTAAACAATTTGCTTAAAGTTTTTATGAAAATGGATCAACTTGAATTCATAAGAATTCGAAACGATGAATCTTTCAAACTAAATGTAACGAAGAAAATTTATTTAACTTTTATCCAATGCATTTGTAAAAAAGCTATGAAAGATCAATAATAAACTAAAAATACGCAAATATCATAGTTTGCAGATAGATCGATGAAAATTTTTTTTTCTGTTAGGAATACTAATAAATCAAAACATCCCAAACTATTTGATTATTAGAAAGAATTTTTTAAAATAATCAATGTGCATCAAATTCAATTCAATGCATCAAATTCAATTTTTTATGACAATATGTTAATTAGAATACATAATGTGTGATTAATAATTTTATGTTATTTATGGGTTCTTCTTTAAGCAACAGTGTATCTACGATTATTTTCCTTAAATAACTTTTTCACGTCTATCCTATTTGTATCATTGAACCTAAAAACAAACTTTCATTTTGTGAGAAAGAAACTCGTAAACATATATTGCACTATAAATTTGTTTGAAGATCGTTCTAGAAACACAGTATTGTTTTCCTAGGAAATGAATCACACCCGAAAACTATGGAATTGCTATTTTAACGATATTTAAAACAAGTAATATAAAAAAAAAAAAGTCAATTCCTACTTTTTTTCACTATAGTACAGAAAGTCCTTTATAAATAATTTTTATTTATTTTTTTTAAGTTACCAAAAATTCTCTCTCGCTTACACACTTTCCATCTGTCTCATTAATTTATTCCCCATGTTTCATTTTCCATTTTGTTCCCTCCATGACTGAGATTTGAACCCAGAAGGAAAAAGAATCTGAAAAAAATTTTTTTATTCCAGCGATCTACACGCCTCACCACTGACGGTATTTAGTCCAAAATTCATATCCTGCTAAATATCTTATATAGGAGAAATTGTTGCTCCCATATAAAACTAAAATTAGTTAATTAAATTTAATGAATGAATTAATATTAAAAAACAGTATTAACATCCAGTGTCATCCGCTACAAGTTAAAAAAGTGTATTTGAACTTGAGTGGATGAATAAAAGTATTTTATAAGCGATTGAAAGTTTGAACAAGATATATATAGGAGAGAGTGTGAGCTAATAGAAGGAATTGAAAAAAAAAAAAAGGCTCTGCTGATCAAGTATATAATATTTCATACCACTTAAATTTAAATACACAAGTTAAAAATATTTAGTTTTATCTTTTATGTAATGTAAATGACAATAACTATTTAAAAAAAATAAAACTTAAAAATTCACGTTTTAATATATCAATCAATATTTCATAATATTCCAATCTTTATAAAAAATTATATCACTCAAATTTAATTGGCATTTAATTAATTAGCATTTCATTCTTCAAGTGTGCTACATCAAAGCAATTAACTGAGGATTATGAATCAAATTACGAAATGAATTCAAGCTTGAAGAGCTTAAATCAAGCGATTTCAGCGAATAGAAAGTTTCAAATCTATTCACAGCTCCCTAATAAAGTAAAACCGTTAAGAACAGTTGATATTCCCAGAAGACAGATCCATTCGGTTGCCATGGCGACGGAAGGCCTTTGTCTTGGAAGAACAGGTCGCGGTTGTAATCAATGGTGTAACCTTCAAAGTTTGCATGTGCTTTAGCACTTTCCGAGCGGATGACCTCGAGGGACTGTGTCAGTGGCAAACGATATTATAATTGAGACACCAGGTGGTCAGGGAAATTGATTTTCTTTTTCTTTCTCTCTGTTCATTTTCTGCGTGTTGTTCTGTGTGTATTGTTGCAAAAGAAATAAACTAAAGACTAATAGAATTATGTCCAACTGTATCCAGTTCTTTATTAGGAAAATAAATAATAATTTCATCACTTAATTATAATCAATCAAAAACTATTAATTTGGATTGTTAATCAAATAAACTATATAGATAGAATTAAGTCAAACTGTATCCAGTATTTTACTCCTGACATAAAATTAAGTCCAACTGTATCCAGTTCTTTATTAGCAAAGAAAGTAATAATTTCATCTAATAATTTTTTATTTAATATAACTGCAACCATTTTTAAGTTGAACTGGATACAGTTGAATTTAATTATAATCAACCAAAACTATCAATTTGGAATGTTAACATACACTTAAGACATAAAATTAAGTCCAACTGTAATCAGTTCATTATTAGTAAATAAATAATAATTGTATTACTTAATTATAATCAAAACTATCAATTTGGATTGTTAACCAAATAAACTAAAGACACAGAATTAAGTCAGGTTCTTTATTAGTAAAAAATAATAAGTTTATTATTTAATTATAATCAACCAAAGCTATCAATTTGAATTGTTAGCTAAATAAATTAAAGAGATAAAATTAAGTCCAACTGTATATCCAGTTCTTTATTAGCAAATAAATAATAATTTTATCAAAACTTAATTATTGTTAACAAAAAACTATCAATTTGGTTCTTTATTGTTAAATAATAATTTTATTATAATTAAACAACCAAAGACTTGGAATTAAGTCCAACTGTTTCCAGTTCTTTATTAATAAATAAATAATAATTTTATTACTTAATTATAATCAACCAAAACTATCAATTTGGATTGCTAACTAATTAAACTGAAGACATAGAATTAAGTCCAACTGCATCCAATTCTTTATTAGTACATAAATAATAATTTTATCACTTAATTATAATCAACCCAAAATATCAATTGCAATTGTTAACATAAACTAAAGACATATAATTAAGTCCAACTATATCCAGTTCTTTATTAGTAAATAAATAATAATTTTCACTTAATTATAATCACTCAAAACTATCAGTTTGGATTTTTAACTAAGTAAATTAAAGAATTAAGTTCAACTGTATATCCAGTTCTTTATTAGTAAATAAATAATAATTTTATCACTTAATTATAATCAATCAAAACTGGACAATGTAATTGGATTGACAAAGACAATTTGAATTGTTAATCACCAAATAAAAGTTTTAGAAATAAAAGATCAAGTGAAATCTTAAATAATTATTTTCATTTTGCAATCGATAAAGATAGAGAAATGAAAATAATGAAAAAATGACGATAGCGAAATGAAAATGAAAAATGACGATGAAAAATGAAAATTATGAAACATGATGGTGAAAATAATGAAAATGAATGCACTTTTTTTTTTTTCAATTTGATTGTCTCTACTGAGAAAGAACCACCTCCCCCTAACTTTTCCCAAACCCCTGTCGAGGCGAGACAGGGATTTGGAGAAAGTGTGTGTGTGTTTTTTTTTCTTTTTTTTTCTTTTTTTTTTTTTCTGGTTTCTGCAGAGATATGTTGCAGTTTCATTCGTTTCTCATCATTTCTGAAAGCAGTGCTGGTAATGTAAGTGCAACGATCAGAACCTACGTTATATGCTAGAATTATCATCATTCGACAAAATGTTTTTAATGAATTAAATATTACTTTTAATTTCAAAATATAGACGTAGAAAGCACTGAAAAATTTTTTTATATTCATTAAATACCATTTGCACTGTATGGAAGAAAAAACAGAATTTTATATAAAACTAATATTATTATATAAATAATTATATTTTTATATAATTAAGTCAATTCCTACTTTTTTTTTCACTATATCGCAGAAAGTCCTTTTTATAAATAATTTTCATTCATTTCATTAATTTTTTAAGTTTATCTGGCGCCATCTATTGGTAGCTATATGCAACTTAAATCTAAAAAAAACTAAAATTAATGAATTAAATTTAATTAATGAATTAATATTTGAAAAACTGTATTAACATAAAGTGTCATCCCTACAAGTTCAAAAAAAATGTATTTGAACTTGAGTGGAATGAATAAAAAGTATTTTATGAACGATTGAAAATTTGAACCAGATATATATAGGGAGAGTGTGAGCTAATAGAAAGAATTGAAAAAGGAATCTACTGAACTATTCTAACGTTAAATACATTTTATAATTGTAAATCAAATTTACTGAACACCAAAGGCACTATTATCAATTCAGAATATAATAAAATTTATTATTATTTTTTATAAAAAATATCTTACAAGAATTAATTAATATTATATCGTCTAAGTTGTTAAAAAATTATAGTAAAATGAAATCCTATAAAGATCGATTTAGATAATGGATACATGAATATGAGCAATATGAAAAGGTTTTATAATATAAAAAATATTTAAAAAATCTTATGATCTTATTTAATATTTAGAAATGTGATTGCAGTTAAAATCTCTAATGATATTAAATATTTTTTTTTCTTCAGTAGTTGTTCCTTTCATTATTTGGCCATCGCTGAATACAACTATAATTTAGTCCAAAGATGGGCAAACTTTTTCGGTCGCGGGCCAAAAATCGAAAAAAAAAAACCTAGTTTGGCGGTCCAAGATAAATTTATCTTTTAAAAACAATATACAAGTATTAAAATTTAAATATGTTAATGAGACGAATGAAATCGCAATTACATTTTCAAAAGTTCCTTATGTTGAGGTTCGAAGTGAGATGTACTGATTCTAAGGAATGAGACTAAATGTTCACCTATCAGTCTACTTCTGAAATAATTCTTTCTAAGGTTCATAGTTGAAAATATTTGTTCACATATATAAGATGCAGCAAACATAGCACTAGCTACGCTATACTTTTAATAATTTCCCCACTATTCTAGGCCGCAATCTCTCCATACGCAATCAATACTATTAGAAATCGCTCCAAAAGAAAAAAGCGACTGGCTGGAGCTTAAAATGCGCAGTCTGCCACTTGTGAGGCCTAATTCACCTTTATTGGGATTCCCATATGTCTGCTCCCCGAGAAAGAGATAACGCTTATTGGCGCCAATCTACAGCTATAACTGACAAAGAACTTCCGCTTTTAACACTTTACCGATTGAAAGCTGTCTGAAAGCTATTTCTGTCGATTTATGTTTTGCAGAACAGAAATAGAGAAAGTAAAAAGATCATCAGTCCTTTGAACAAAAAAAAGAAAAAAAAATAATATTTCATCAAAGTAGAAAAGGAGATGGACATATAGTATATAAATATATATTTCTTTTAATTTGCCTCGGACCGGCAAATTAAAATTCTGCCTGCTTGTTGTCGGATAGATTGGAAAAAATCGAATTCATCCCTGATCTAGTCCAATAGTCTCCAAAGTGTAGTACGTAAAGTGATACTTGGGAGGCGAAAGGGGGTACGCCAAAGATATAGTCTCACGATTATCTGCGACTATCTCTGTGGGCGCGAGCTCTCTCATGGGTCGATGTGCCTGGTTTCAGAAGTGCGCTCACATACACATCCAGTATATGCAATCCCACCAGTTTCACTGTTTCTAAATTCCAGACCACTAGCTGTCAAATTGGCTTGATAACTTAATCCCCATTAAACTTAGTTCCGCATTTACCGGTAACAGCCACTTGTAACAGCTGTCCTTCTATAATTTAATACCGCGTGAGGTCTAATTCACCTATATTGCTCTCTCTGTCGCCTGAAAGATATTAACCGAGCCACTTTTAGTGATGCGCTCTGACAGCAGATGCTTTTGAACTTTTACCACAAGTGCGCTCGGCTTTCCATCGTTTCCCGTCCTCAGTTCTTTAAATGTTTTAATTACTGTCATTAATTAAGTAATTAATCGATTATTAATTAAGTCAATTATTATCATTCTAAAAATACTCACGGCTTATCAATTTCTCAAAAATTCTCTTGATTACTACTACTATAACTTACGACAGCTCCCGTGCTGCTGCTATACATATGCAGGTGGTTATCAAAATAATGGGAACAGCCTACAGTTATAAGGAATTCTTTACTAATAGGATGTGGGACCGCCTTTACCATGTAATAAAGCTTGGATTCGCCTCGGAATGGAATCATAGAATAGTATTTAAAGGAATTTTGAACCATTCATCATGGAGATCCATGATGAATGGTTCAATATTCTTTTTTAAATACTATTATAAAAGAATACTGTTTAAATACTATTGTAAAAGATCCGGGAGAGGTATCGGGGGAGGGTATCGATTCCGGATTGATCGCTCTAAAATAGACCATAACGGTTCGATGATACTGAGATAGGAAACTGTTCTGGTCAAGGCAGATGTTTCATATTTCCTCCTCATGTGCATCAAATAATGATTGGACAGATCCCGCTGCTGCGAGCATTTTCCTGGAAATTTTCATCTCCTTCAAGAAAAAAAAAGTTTGCATCATGGGATGAACCTGGTCAGCTAAAACTTTTTGTACTTCTTCCCAGAGATCTTTCCATTCAAGGTTATGGTTGCTCCAGCAGAAAACCCCAACATGCCTCCCCATACCATGGCAGATTATCTATAATGGCAGAAAAAAATAAAAACTCACTAATTAATCTATGGTAATACTTACTTGTGTAAGAAAACATTCTCCAAAATGAAGTACAGAAAGATTATTTACAGATCTAAGTTAACCAATGAGCATCTTAAATCTCTTTTAATAATTGGTACAAGTAAAATTGATCCACAACTACAAACTATTGTCAGTGAAATATCACAATTACATAAATTTCATTAGTAATTTTTACAAATGGATACCCCGCGGTTTGATTCGCGTTCATTTAGCTTTTCCGTTCAGAGGGATTTTTCAGGATAAAAATCATATGTTTGATTCAGGATATATACATTCCAAACATCGATATACATACGTATGCGATACTCTTTTACCCCAACATAACTACCGAGGGTAACCGCGGGATGTTCACTAGTCTATAATGTTAGTGGGATTCATTTCAATTATTTGTTAGTTGTTATGCTTAAGTTAAATTTTTCTGCGTATTATGCTTGTCATTAAGCTTTACCTAGCAATTAAATAAAACCGAGTTATTATCATTCATTATCATTCACATTTTTCGTTCTTGATTACTATAAAAAATTAATTAGCATTCGGTCTTTTAGAACGAATCATTCTTTTATTAATCCTGAATTAACCTAGAGAACCTTCACAGGAAACAAATGCCTTCTATTTCAACTTTGGTGGATGAATAAAGCTGAAATTCCAAATACATCCTGTATGAGAGGAAAAATGTAATCTACTAAGTTCTCAGTTGGATTGTGAAGTTATTACTGCATGCAAATAACTTTGATAATAATATTTTTTTTGAGCTGGGAGCATGTTTTTCGCATCAGTGGCATCGTGTTCCTGTTAGGTGTGCCAACAGATATAGGAAAGAATTATACTTTCTGGGAGGTCTTTTTAAGATATATATATTTCAAATAAGGGCCTCAAATTCATGTATGAGCTAACTCCGCCGTTGCAGCTTGACTACTGGTCACAGCTGCAACGGCGGGAGTATATACACGGTCACAGTCTTTACCGATTTTTTTCATTACGGAAAGCTGAGGCCTCAACAAAAATCGCCAGAGTGTTCAAGTGATGCCTCCCCACACACATGCAAGCTGACAGTATGCGCTACACACCATGCGAAATCCTATGATTATCATGAGAACATGAAATCAAGACATCGTGAGACCAAATCGAACAGCTACTTATAAAAACTTCAAAGGACAGACATGTTGTCCACTTAGCTTTTCGGGATCTAACAAAATTCCTCATCTACTCTGATTCTTGAATTTGGTTTCTTTTACGGGATGATAAGTTTGAATAAGAGCAGAATCGTTGGGGCAAAATCGTTTATCTTCTTCTTCAATGGGCCAAAAGCCCCCTCTGTGCCAAGGCCATATGCCTACTGGCAGATTCGAATTTAGAGATGTTTTTTTTTTTCGACGCTCTACAGTTGTATTAGGACCTACGGTTTAAAGCGGATTCCGAACCATTATAGGCATCCATAGTACCGCCGGGAATCGAACCAGAAACCTGTGACACCGAGTGCCAGTCACCCATTTAGGTTAGCAACACATATTTTATTTAAATTTAAAATAACATATAATTGAAGCTCCATGGAAAATGAATATTTACTGAAAATATGTTTAATTAGTTAGAAAATTAATTATTTTGCAGGCTAATTACTAAACCAAATTGCCATAATCGTTATCGAATATTAATGTTAGAAATCATACACTTGAAACTAATTCCCTGTTTCGAAGCTTTCTAGCTTATTGTAAATGGATTCTATTATGATCTGAACACCAACCATCCAGTAATCATTGAATAGTGATATTACAAACTAGATCATCTAGTAGCCATAGAATAGGGATATCATAAACCAGACCATTCAGTAACCGCTGAATAGTAATATTATAAATGCTATTTTCTTCCTTATTATGTCTCGACAAGCACAGTGTTTACTTTTATTATCTTTTATGCTGTTTAAGTTATGATATACATTTTTTACATTTGTGTAGCCTAGACAACAGATTTACAGAAAAAGGATCTATAATATTCTTGTCTGATGTACAGCCATTCAATAAAGATACATAAATATTACTTGGAAATGTCGAGTACCGTTTCAAGTTGTTTTCCAAAAACGAATAATGGATATTCGAAAATCTGGTTATTACATTACGTGTATAAACAAGGAAGACAAAACATTTTTTCGATTGATCAATATAATAATGGGAATTTATTTCTACAGAGATAAGAGCATTTAAGTCTTCTCTTTCTATAATGAGATGTACGGCCTGAATGACCGAGGGGCTAGCGATTTGGCATTCGGTACCATGTGGTTGCGGGTTCGAGCACCGACGGTGGCATGGATGTTTGTAGTGGTTCGGAATCCATTTTAAACCGCAAGTCCCGGTCCAACATGAGCGTTGCGCGGGTATTGTTACACCGCGTCCGTAGCTTATCTACAAGCTACACGCGTCTCCTGGTTAGTGCTAAGTGAGTAACGTTGGTGCAGCGCTTGCCTTAAGGCGTCCAAGGCAACTGTCTAAGTTTTTGCTAGCTGCATTAGAACAAAAAAGAATGATGAGGTGTAGCTAAGAAATTAAAAACTGAAAATTATAGAGTTGATTTATAAAGCAAAAAAAGGTGTATAGTATGTTTAATAACCATTTTAGAACTTGATGACCAAATGACTGGGGATCGGTGCCACAGGTCTCGGGTTCGAGTCCTGGCAGTGACATGGATATTTGTAGTGGTTTGAAATCCACTTTAAGCCGTAAGTCCCGGTCTAATATAACTGTTGGGCGTAGGTCTGACATTCCCACCCATTAAAAAGTCAGCGTCACGAAGCCAAGTCGGACCTCTACTTACGGGTGGTGCATCACAACAGAAGTTGCCCCCCTTTCCCTCCTTCCATGAGACCACACGGGTTCTTGGACTCGGTCCAAATGTTGCTGTATACCAAGTGGAATAAGAAATAATAGTCCTTTTACGGGGAATTTTAAACTATAAAGGATACGACGTCCATAAAATGCACCATTTTTGCATATGTAAATTTAAGTGATATTAGTATTATCAATTTTACAAACATATTTAAATAAATCAACTGAAAAAATTATGCTCAATATCCTGACGAATTTGTATTTATATAAATGAGAGGAATAATGAGAATTTGAAGCCCTTTTTTATAATTATTTAACCCAATTACTTTGTTTAATTATTAAATCCTATATGTAAAATGAAAATGAATAGAAATCAAATACGATAAATGATTCAATTTATTTCGAATTTTGAATTACAAAACGAGAATATGAACTAGGTTTGAGAGTTAGTTGCTGCTTTCTCTCGATCGTTAACAAAAATTACAGATCGATTAAAAATCATTATTAGGATTCGCTCAGGTGTTTTTAGTAGCACTAGAGAAAAATATAATGATTTACTGCAAAAACTCTAATTATTATGATTTTACAGTGCAGCATGATCAATAAGGATTCCATTTTTTTGTATTTTAAATTTGTTGCCATGGAAATATGAAGCGTAGCTTTTCTTTTTTTCAGAGCATTTTTAATCATTTTTACATCAATGAAATTTTTTTCTGTGTCAAATTCACATTCATGAAGCATGTGTACATTTAATAACCTTCAATGATTGAGTTTAAGTGTAAAATAATAATTTTTTATGAAAGTTTCCGATTCTGTAGATTTCTTTTTAATTCTGAC
This sequence comes from Caerostris extrusa, assembly GCA_021605095.1. NCBI lineage: Eukaryota > Metazoa > Arthropoda > Arachnida > Araneae > Araneidae > Caerostris > Caerostris extrusa. The sequence continues at coordinate 59,990 of BPLR01001190.1, forward strand.
CCTTATTATTTTTATTGTTTCCAACAAAGATAAACTCTCCAATGTAAAAATTTACCCCAAGTACCCTAAAATTTGACCACAAATTCAACATTGTAAACGGCAGTACTTTTGTGTTTGATATAATTTTTGCATTTGAATTTAATGTCAATTTCTTTTAGTAAGAGTAGCAGAATAATAAGTAAATGGATAGGTTTTGAAAACAATAGAATAATAAGTAATTAAACAATTGTAAAGATTTTTTAAAAACTGTTGAATAACAATACGTATCTAAATTGTGGATGTCAAAATAATGAAATTTGACAAAATATACGAAATAATACAATTTTTAATATTCTTATATAATAATTCTTTACAATTTTAAACGCTGAGACGCCATAATAACAATAAGAGATATTTATCTCTTATTGTTATTATGGCGTCTCAGTGTATAATACATGCTTTATAAATAAATTGGATAACCCAAAAGTGTTAAAAATGATAGAATACAACACTCAAAGAGAAAAAAAAAAAAAAAAAAAACGCGAGATACAACAAAAATTGGTTAATTTGACTGCTCTAATGTTGTTGCCATTTAGTACAATGCCAAAGTGAAATCTGATAAATTTTTAAAAAAGAATTTAAAGTGTTATTTTTTAAATCATTGGTTTGTTAAATACTATAAAACAATGCAACTATATCCTTTAAAGATAAAGTTTTTTGAGAACTGTAGGAAAAGTATAAACTCTTAATCATCCTTTTTAAACAATATGAATTTTAAAACTCATGTTTTATTCTTTGTAAATAATTTTTTAATTATTTTTTTCTTATTGTATTTTTATTTTTAAGTTAAAAAATTAACTCTTAATGTACATTTAAATAACCAAAAACCAAGAAAG